>JAANDG010001201.1:0-181828 GCA_036852015.1 Pelodera strongyloides | reverse complement strand
CCAAAAATCCTAAAAATCAGCGAAAACTATGCGTAATAGTGGGGTTGTATATAGAAAGAGGAACCGAAATAGCGCATGGGGTGCGCAGAGAGGGCGCGCGACAGCGAATTATTTACTCTTGTAGAAAAAGGGCCGCGACCGGGCCGACGGGTTGCCCGACTCGTTACCAAACCGTGCCGCCAGCGGGCAAAAAGCGAAATCGCGGCGGAAAAAAGTGTCCGCAAAGGTGAGAGAGCGCACGAAGCGCGTAGGGTGGCGAGTGAAAAACAGAAGTAAAAAATGGGAAATAGTGTTTAGATGTAGGAGATTCGAGGAAGCGAGAGTGGATAAAAAAGCGGACGGAAAAGAAGACAAGTCGAATGGTGGGACGGAAAAATAGCAGAAAATACTTGGAGAGACAGAAAAGGGAAAAAAGTGAGCGGCACGATAGCAGAATTCGACCAAATGAAGAGAGAGAGAGAGAGAGAGAGAGAGAGAGAGAGAGAGAGAGAGAGAGAGAGAGAGAGAGAGAGAGAGAGAGACAGAGACAGAGACAGAGACAGAGACAGAGACAGAGACAGAGACAGAGACAGAGACAGAGACAGAGACAGAGAAGAGAGACAGAGAGAGACAGAGAGAGAGAGAGAGAGAGAGAGAGAGAGAGAGGAGAGAGAGAGAGAGAGAGAGAGAGAAGAGATAGATTGAAGAGAGACAGAGAGGGGAGGGGAAGAGAGATATGCAAAAAAAGATGAAAGAACTCAACGACCGACGGTTAGAAAGGGGTGAAAGAGGAAAAGAGGGTCTGAGGTTTTAGATACGGATGCAAAACGAGGATGCTGGCCTATTTATATGTAGTTGCAAGGTTGAGTTGAATGATTTGGCTTGAGCTGAATAAAAATTGTTTAAATTTTAGAAGGGCATTCAACTGGTTTTTTTACGTTCTAGACTAGAAGATAAGGTGATTACGAATGTTCGGTACCGCGAAGTAAATACGTATCACGGATAAGATTATATTGCAGAAGAAAGCCGTATTCATGAAATTTGTATTACCAACAGATAGCTGCATCGATGGTTCGATCTTCGGTATAGTTTGTTGTAAAAACGGTTAGGCTTAGGCTTAGGCTTACGCTTATATAGGTGCACAATTTGGAAGTTACCAATTATGCGCATAACCAACGCTAGTGAATAATATTAATATGTATAACACCAGGATAAGGGGGACGCTCTTTGCATACTCCTTGTATATAAATATAAATAAGCGACAATATGTTGAAACCATAGACCGTAGAATATATTTAGTATCATTCAGCGTGTTGCTCTCACAAAATTTTCGCGAGTAAAACAAGTAAATGTGTTGAAAAAGCGGTTCTGCCCGTGTAACAACAATACTGTGGAAAAAGAGCAAAATTGTCGCACAAAAAGTGGTGCGGCGTCTCTAGTGAAATTGCTTTTCAGTTACAGCATGGTTGTATTATATGTGGAATATATAAAATGTTTCCTCTCTTCTCTCTCGCTCTTCTCTCTCTCTCTCTCTCGCTCTTCTCTCTCTATCTCTCTCTCTCTCTCGCTCCTCTCTGTTTCCCGTTAATTGTTTCCAATTCTATTTCTTTCCTTCAAAAAGTGCGAGGAAAAAGCACACGGTGATAAGACCTACGACCAAGGGGGAAGAAGCGGGAGGGCAAGGGTGAAGCCGAAGGGAAAGGGAGAAGCGGGCGGGTAGCGGGCCTGCAGGGGTGAATTCCAAAGTTCAACACTGACCGGAAATTCAACTGTATTCTGTACATACAGTGCACGGCATAAGGCATAAGTATCCGGGCAAGTTACGCCGTTTTGAAGTGCGCTCGAATGAGCTGTTTTGATCCTTGTACCCTTTCAACTAAACTTCACAATTGCCTAAATTCAAGACGCCTTAGCATCTTTCGGAGTATTCCTAAAATTATAATTTTCTAAAGAAATACTCGTCATGATGCGGATGCTTTGTGTGAACTCCGGATTTCATTTTTTTTTTTTTTACAATGTGGCGTTTTTAATATAATTCAATTTTTTTTAATAATTTATGCTGAAAATCACCCTGTTTGGGTTTTTGGACGTGCTTGATATAGTGGCAGCACTAGGTTTCCTCCAAACCTAGTAGAAACACAGTTTTTTGGCCCCTGCTTCAATACTTAAGACGCGGCGTTTTTTGGGGTTTTGTACCCTCCCTAATTTACCTGAAACTGAGATTTTTTGCTTAAATTTTTTGTCTCTGGGTTTTTGGCCATCCCCGAAAAAATTTTTCGCAAATTGGGGCTAAATTTGGGGGTGCCCGTTACTTATGCCGTGCACTGTATGTATATTTTTTTGGAAAACGAGCCGCGGATTGAAAGCCGTTTGAAAGAAAAAAAACTCTTTACTGCTTCTTGCAAATTCATTCACCATTTAAGTTCAGATGTGTTTTCATTCTTATTATGAATACGATTTAATAAATAACCATTTATTCAGTTTAATAAGCTCTGTTGAGTACGGTAATCGGGTTGTCTCTTAAGCATTCAACTCGTGTTCCAGCTTCTCAACGCTCTGCTGTACTTCTTCTGGCATTGAGGTGCCCAGTTCGGCATCGAAGAATTGTTTCATATGTGACACCTGAAATTATGAACAATCGAAACATTACTGATCGCGGTAAAACAAGTGATTGATGGAGTGACGCCAGCACTAATGAAACTACGTGATTGCGCCGCGCACATGTGGCAAACCTACGCTGTACCTTTTGGAAGGAAGCATGTCAAAAGGTGTGCGACGCCACGAAAAGGGGGCGTGGCAGGTGCTCCATCTAACGCAGAAGAATAAAAAAAAAGTAATTTTAAGGCTAAGTTCAACAGAAGTACAAGTATAACAAACTTCGTTCTTCCAAAATTCCTTGTCGTAATTCAGAGCGGGTTTTGGATCGATTTCAAGACCCTGAAAGAATAACCTAATGAAAAAAAAACTTGATGACACTGAACAGAGAGTTGATTATTATCTTTGATTTGCCTTGATGATAATAATTATAATAATAATAATTTATTACACCATAAAGATGCGCACAAACATACATAATTAAAACAATAAACACAGTTAAGTCAGAAAAACAGTAATTAGGGACTAAATAGACATGTGTAAAGGTAAGCGGGAATGCTGGGGCATGGAAAAAAGGTAATTAGCCTAACACGAAACCCGGTAGCTGGACAATATCGTCACTAACACACATAAGCGTGCACAGACCCAGGGTTACGTCAGTGGAAAAAATCTGATATGACGACCACAGGTACATCTTGTTCTCGAAGAAGCACATAGTAGATTTTAATTCTCTTACGAGGTTTCGATCGTCTTGCAAATAGTTTAAGTTAACAAGAAAAGACATTAAACATTACTCAACTCTCAACAAGATCGTTTACTATTATTGATTATTTGTGTCTATTAAAGCGAAATACCGTCCGGTTTTTGAAACGCATCGTGGACAACCGAATTATTTCGTATTTATGCTAATTTGCTCGAATTTAGCTCGATTTTTTATTCTAATTTATGTTCATTTGCATAGGCCGCATAATAATGCTGGTGTTCTCGATATGTTTCAAAAACCGGCCGGTGTTTCGCTTTAAGATTATTACAGATAATTTACGATATATTACCTCCATATTCAATTTCTGCGGCACAAACCCTCCAGGCACCTTTTCCGCGTTGTCTGTTTCCTTGCCAGCGCAGCGCCCAAGAATCCATTCAAGAACGCGAATGTTCTAAAAAACCTAATTATTTTTTTATGAAATGCCATTCACCTTTTTATCAATCAATAGTCCTTTATAGAACGCGAATGTCTAATGCTAATATTATAAAATAATAAGAATACGTTGTTTATACTTTATAAAAAATACTTCTTTATTCTATGATATTTTCAACTATTAATATTGCCTTTTATAACTTGTAAGCACAATGGCAATAAATCACAAAGAAACCGGCGTTATTTGTGTATTTCTATTAATAAATTGGACTCTAATATATTTATTATTATTACTTCAAGTAATTAACAAAGAAAAATTTAGTTAATAATATAATTTATTGGTGATCTAAAAAGTAAAGGTATATTCTAACGTAATAAATTCTCTGACCTGTCCAAAACCGGGCCACAGGAGCTTTCCATCGCTGCCTTTACGGTACCAATTGACATGGAAGAGTTTGGGTTGCTAAGATATAAGATAAAATTATTTTGTACATATTAACATATTTATTAAATCTTGTATAAGCAACGTTCAACATGAATAGAAGCATAATTATCTTTTAGACGGAAGTTATTTCCAAAAAAAAACCGAAATAGTCGCTCATCCTGTCCGAGCATACAGTAAGACGACACAGTATCTATATCAAGACCATAGAATCTGCCCAGTGCCTTACAGCTCATATGTAAGTCTGTAAAACGTAATAAGCTTGAATATACCTGCTTCAATTTCGATCCAAAAATCATCCAATGTTTAACATACTCCCCCAGGCCATAGGCCATAAAGGCACGCATTCCCATTGGGTCGTGGACCAAGCCATCGGCTAAATATGGTAATTTATTAGCCAGTGAGGCTACAAACTACAAACTACAAACTTCAAAACTTCAAACTACAAACGTACTCTTCTTGTCGCTCGCTCGTCCCGCTGTACACCTGATACTCGCTGCGATGGTGACTCCGTTCTCCCAGTTCTCTGCTTCCAAAACAAGAGGGAAGGCATCGGGACGCTTCGAACCCCAAATGTATCTGGAAAAGAGAAATCGATAAATCATCTGTATTGATCGATAACTTGATGAGTTGAAATTGATTCGTTTATGAGATGGGATGTGAATATGAGAAAAAATATATATAAATCTACATCTAAACATCTAAATACTTACGTCTAAAGGTAGCTCGGTCTCAAATATAGCGCTATTTTTCAAAACTATCTCGCTTGGAAAAAATAGCAATGAGTATGTAAGAAGTGAACAGTTTTAATCACCTTCCAAGGATAGTTTGCACTTGTTATCTTTTCTAATAATTTCTGTAACTCACGCTGAAATAGGCACTCCCTTGGGCGAGTCCCATAGGTCGTGTGCAGTGGGACACTGGTTCATACTGACGGTGAAACGGGCATTCGGGTGGGCGGGCAGGCTGGAATAAATTTGCAAGTTCACTTAAATACTAAATTAGTGTATAATACAACACAATGAAGGTAAATCCCTAATGCCTCTACGCCTAGCCATAAAAAATAGTTTTAGTTACGACATAGCATCACGCCAAATGCGGACGATCACTTCCCGATCCGTAATACATTGTATGCAAATTAGTCCAAATCACCTCACCAAAATTTTGAGATGCGGGTCTAATTTATTCCCTGACTTACGAACCTCTCCGACTTCTTTGTCCATGTTTGTCCTTGCCAGTCAAACACTGTTTCATTAGGGAGCAGACTGTCTTCCAAACCTAACAATGGTTTTATTGTAACCTATCGTATTTAATCAAACAAAAATTATTATAGCTATGCAGGAGTTACATTGAACTATCTTTTTTGTCACATTTTTAAGCCGTCGGCCTTCACACAAAATATAAGGTAAATCCCTAATGCCTCTATGCCTAGCCATAAAAATAGTTATGGTTACGAATTTAATGTACTATTTATTCTAATCCCACCTTGCCAGAACATCCGTCCACGGCTTGTTGATGCTACGTTGGCGAGTAGGGTATTTTTCGACAGCATCTGAAAACATGACTTTTGCATATTAGAAAGATATAACGAATAGCTCAAACATACATATATTCGGTGTATATATTCGTCAGCCTCTTTCCTCGAGGTTCTAAGGGCAAAGCTGCGGTGTGCCCACCTTAGGGTTGGTTGCCTTTTGTTTATATGTTGTATATGTAGTCATATAAACCTTTATAATTAATAATTATTCATACATGTGTAAATGGCAAGATGTCTCGTTTGTCAATGTGTCAACGTACCATGCCCGTTTCATGTGTCAGTTAATTATAATTGTCACGATATGCTGTCAATACACAAGAAACAGTGACGTCAGCTCAGCAACACATTATGTTCACCTTCAATGCAATTTGGCTCGTTTTGTCAGTGATTCCGGATGCGATTCCGAACATTCCATTCTCGGGATTCATTGCATACATCTGACCGTCTTCGCCCATACGAATCCATGCAATATCATCGCCGAGCACTTTTATCTATAATAGGATTAATTTAGCTTGTTTGCATAGAACAATTACCCTTGTTGCATTCCGGACCGATCAATCAACCACTTTATCACCCAATATCTTCGTGAGTATTGAAATAGAACACTACTGTTTGTATTCCAAATTACTATTATCCCTTATAGAAAATAAAGAAACCAAAAGAAAACAGACAGTATTTCTTCAGGTGAACCGATCCCTTTAATCTTTTACTCCATAGTTTTGACTAATAGACCCCATACAGTCTTAAATATTATAGAAATCTAGCTCTAGCGCAACGGTTAATCAACTGTGTATACCATAGGTTAAACAAACGTGAAAATCTAGTAGATTTTTCTAGTTTCGGATTTCGAGTTTCGCGTTTAAATTAGAATTTCGATAGTGTTTCTACTTTCGCTCACCTTCCACCCTTCAATTGCTGGATGAGAAAGAGCCAGGGCCGTTTTACCGCCATCCGATGGGAAACCGACGCAGATGAATTTCTCCTCTCCGGCCGGGTCTAAATGTATCATTATATTCCAGCGCTATTCTGGCTCGCAAAGTGTGTGCGAAGGCAATGTCACTCGATAAGCAGTTTACCATGTGCTTATCTTATCTTATGTTGCCTTTGAAGCTTGTAAGTGCTTAATTACCTAAAGGAACAATTATGATAATAACTAACTTGTAATAGATAAAATGGCAGCATGTTCCGCCAGCCAACCTTCGCGTCTGCCGACAAAACTTGCCATGCGGAGGGCTAGAGCCTAGAGAAAGCGAAAACAATGACACCGTAATTTAGATGATGATTGTGATTAACTTTGAATTGAATTCTACCCAGAAATAACCGTCAGGCCGCTATATATGTCCATATAAAAAGAGTAAATAATTTCTATCTAAAAATGATGAAGAATAGTTTATGATCTATTTCTTTAAAGCGAAATACCGGCCGGTTTTTGAAACGCATCTCAAGTACTTGCATTCCTATGTATTTATGCAACGTGGGGTCTAATTGGGGTCTAGTTTTTATTCTAAAGTTGCTCATTTGCATATGCTGCATAAGAAAGCAGCCTGACGGTGTACGCAATGCGTTTCAAAAACCGGCCGGTATTTCGCTTTAAATATGAAAATTTGCCTTTTTGCCAATAAGTGAATTTCCTCCAAAACCGCTTCCAAAACTCCACACTTCCAGTTCTTCAAGACAATGGGCCACAAGGAGACGCTCAGCATTGCACGGCCACTAAATATACCTCCTTACTATGTTAGTTACCTTTTCGCAGGGCCACTAAATATATATTACCATGTTGCTTACAGTATCTTTAATTCATCAATCCGATGGAGAATATCTATTCCTGTGAGGAAGTTCGAAGGCTAAAAGAAAAAATGTCAAAAACATTTAATTACGGATTTTTTCAAATAGGGTATTTGTATATCTAGTGTTATCATCTTCGTATAAGAACTTCTCCACATGGTAGCGTGCGGCTCATTTGTAGTACCTAGCCCCCGTAGCCGAGGGCGAGGGGGCGAGCGCAATTGCACTACGCACTGTTGGTTACTAGAGGTGAAATAACAGCAAAATGACTAGAACCCTCCTGGCCCTAGCCCGAAGACATCGAGCAATTTGTCATCTGGAACTGGTCGCCTACTGCTCAGGACCTCTGCGGAACATGTCATAAGCAAACTTTGAAACTTGTTTCCACCCTTGATTAAAGGTACACGCTCTTGAATTATTTATCAAGAAATATCCCACATTGAGGTGAAGTTTCTTGTTGACCGGTCTCGGAAGTCCAACCGAATGGATGCAACGGACGAAGTCATCACTACTACCAATCGAGTCCCAGATAGCAGACGATACTCTGAAATATAATATAATATAATCTTATAATATAAAAGAGTAACTGTAGCCTAATTTGCATACCGATGTGCGTTACGAAATGCAAATTTTGTGTTCGGGTATAAAAATTGTTTCGCAGCTCAATATCTATGCATATCCAAGTATGCATATCCAAGCGGCGTGAGCCGACTGGTAATATATAAATACACCTACTAATTAAATTTAAGAAATAAGGAAGATCATAATGTGTGATTTTATTTAATTGAAATTAATGTAATCAGAAGCTCCAAATTTTCCTCCGTTAGCAAAACATACTTTGGCTCTATCGGTCACTGACTTCAACGGACAATTTATGTATATACATTTTGTAAAGATCTATTAATTTACCTCGTCATCACCCTCATGTTAACGATAACATAAGGCGAATCAGTCAATTGCACAGCGCACTTGGAGAATTTCCCGGCAATTGGACCCATTGAAAACGGGATTACGTACCTAAAAAGGGTCTTTGTGTCTTTGAAGTTTTGTAAATTCCCATATGAAATTACTGCGGCCTATAACTCGTGTGTGTAGTTCTATCCTGTCCTATTACGCCTTTCTATCTATAAGTAAATAGAAAAATAACTAACATAATTCTTCCTCGCATACAGCCTGGGAACCTTGAATCAAGTTCAGTTCTCAGAGTTCGCATCGGCATATGTCGAGCAAATTCACATGGAGTGGTGGAGTTACGCCTAAACATTTATTATTAGTCTAGTAATTTTTAAAGCGAAATGCTGGCCGGTTTCTGAAAGGCATCGTGGACAAGTGAATTTCTAAGTAGTTATGCTAATTTGCTCGAATTTAGCTCGATTTTTTATTCTAATTTATGCTCATTTGCATAGGCTGCATACGAATGCTGGGGTACTCGTTATGTTTCAAAAACCGGCCGGTATTTCGCTAAATTCCTATTTGTTTCTGTTTACTATTGTAAATTTATTATTTTATTATTTTTATTATCCTTGGTCTAATTGTCAATTACTATCCCTACAGTTTGTCGCTATTACTGATCCAATTTTCAGTAATGTTTCAGAGGACCGGTAAATTTAGCCAAGCAACAATTATGTAATCCTCTGGAATATAGCAAACATCCATGATTATACTTTAAATGAGGAAAATTTTTCAGCGCAGTACCGAGACCGGTCCTTTTCCTTACAGTTCCCTGTGTCGCCTATGTGGTTGCCAGTTTCCGCTCGTCCGTCTTGCAGAAAGCAAGCTTCCGGAGTCGAACTCTGGTCATCTTCCTAGAATCCCCACACACTGTCACTGAACCAACCTGCCCTCGACGACCTCCTTATTCTTATGGCAGATCCAAGTCGCCTTCTCCACTCGTACAGTATCCTGGGGATCAGTTCTCGTCAGATAAACTTCGGTGTGGCCTTGAAGTTGTTCAACGATTCCTGAACATACTTCTTTCATACATTTTTTTTTATATATTTTCTTATTTTTCCCCATATTATTCCTATTGCGTATCTTTTATGTTATTTATGTTGTCTAATTTACACAAAGGATGACCAAAACTAAGCATCAAAAGTTTTCAAAGCTGGATAGCTACGTTTTCGGATGTTCAACATACGGTAGAAAAAAAATGTTTGGCATAGTAAGTAAACAAGCCTTGTTTCTGCAATATCTCCAACATTTCTTGTTGTTCGAAGACCGATCCGTTGCATATGTAAATGGCCGAGGGACACATCAGACGAGCCTTTTCAGCGACGAATTTCTATAGTAAGTTACCTAATTAAGAATTAACAAAGTGACTGAGCCAGCCATGTTTGTTGACATATCCCAACCGTTCAAACTTGAGATCGGACAGAACTCGGCCCTCGGTATAGCTCCTTCCCTCTCTCGCGTGGTCTCTTTCGTTATCTCTCTCTCTATTTCTGTTTATGTCTCTCTCTCATTTCTAGCTCTCGCTGTTTCTATCTTTATGTGTGCTTAGCAATAGTCATATTAATATTAGTATAAAAACATAATTGTAAAGAAGCAAAAATGAATCTGAACCTGCACTCTTTCCGGCAAAAATTTTGGATCTCCCTTGATCACTGGCACTGATCCCAGGGATGCAATCTAAAAACAACTAACTTTTAGATGATAATACCAACGTTATGTAGTCAGACTACTATCCTATGAGGCAAGGCTGCTGCATTTTAGAGTAAAAATGAGAGCAGAAAGTTGGTACTCGTAAAAACATACAATATTACTTGCGTTATTGTATTGTTCTAGCTTTTGTTTGCCTTCAGGGAAGAACTTCCTCATGTTGCAAACTGAGTCTATCGTCTATCCTCTCCCTTTATCTTTACGTCGTCGCGCATCGGTTAGCTTATGGTATAGTACATATCTTGGCGCAAGCATCACCTACCACAAAATCGGTTCTAATCCTGAAATCCTTGCTGTTGATCCTTGCCAGAGACTGACATTTCGGCTTTTTATCTGCTTTCGCTTCCTTGCGTGTTCCACACGGATGTGCTGAAATATATTATGGAAATTGCCAGATTTTAATTCCGTATTTTTCGAACAGACATATGCCCTCGTGTGTCCACTGTAATGGCCTATCCATGCTTGCGATTCGCACTTGCGAAAATGACAAATGCCTGTCCATGTTCAGGCCATTTTACATCAACGTCGAATGCCTACCGTAACCCATGCGAATAACGCATTTGACATGGTCCTGCAGCGAAAGTGTATCAGATCTGTACTATTTGAAACAGATCCGTACTAGATTCAAAATCTCTGCGGGACCTCGTCATTTACATTGAATCGAACAAAAAAAACATTTACATTGACTCGAACATTTGACATTTTCGCAAGTGCGAATCGCATACATGGACACTCCATCAAATTCATAAAACCATCATATAAGGAAAGTACCTACCACAATCATCGCAATCGGTGTAATGGCACTTGTTCTTGCTCCTCCTCCTCTTCTTGGAGGTCGAACTCACTTTCGTTCTACTAGACTGCGCACTCGTCGAGACATTAGACAGCGAGGAGGTTCTGGAGGCGGCAGACGAGGAGCGACGAGCTTTGGTTCTGAAATCATTATATTTTATGACTGACATTTATTTTACTATTTCTGCACGGAAACGCGCAAAAGTGCCATGCATGCGTTTCATTTTACTATGAAGTTTATGGAAAAACGCGCCGCAGTGTATTTGATTTTCATACTGTGGGCAAATTGGGAAAATCTGCTAAATTGGGTGTTTTCGCATGCGATTGCGAAAAATGAATATATTAGAGAAAGTGATAAACCAAGGAGCACGATGAAACAATGGCACGACATGCAGCTATATTATATCATGGATAATGAGCCCTTTGTAAGCAACGTGAATGACAAAGAAGACGTGGAAATTAGCTCTAGCTCTGTCATAATTCAATGTTAGCTAAAGATTCCTATAACAAAGTTTAAAGCTCACAAGTACAGTGCTCATCAAGCGAATAATTCAGAACGAACTGTTTATCCTTTATTGTGGTGCGAAGACCCGAGTACTTGACATTGGATTGATCAGCCATTTCTCCTTATGTGGGACTGCCTAAAAGCAAATAAATGAGACGCTGGTTTAACTGGTTCAGTTACCCAAGTTTGGGGTGTTCAACAATCAGACTGTAGTAAAAAAACCAACCTTTCAATTGCTAATTTAAGACGATTTTGAACGAGTTTTGAACAGCGTCAACTCAACAGAACCGACTACTTCCTGGAATACAGGACATTTATTTTTGAGCAAAATTTAAAATAAATCTAGTATCGGATTAGGGCATGGTTGCAAAACGGCTCATTTCTGCAAAAAGGCTCATTTCTACAAAAAGGCTCATTTCTGCAAAAAGTCTCATTTCTACAAAAAGGCTCATTTCTGCAAAAAGGCTCATTTCTACACAAAGGCTCATTTCTACAAAAGAGCTCATTTCTACAAAAAATAAGCCATAATGCATGTTCTAATTTTTGGTACACAATGTTATTCGATAGACCTCGCAGTGTTACTGCATGCCACTGTGTTTAGGTACGGTAATTTCCCAAAACTAAACCTAAACCGACTCACGTGCAGAAGTGTTCAGTTGAGGAAGACTCCGACCTGAGCAACTCGAGGAACAAGTAGAAATAATTATGCTAATTGGGCTGCAACATTTTATAAGTGAGAAATTAGCATACAACGCTTGGGATGGAGGGAAACAAACAACCAAGAATTATATAAGGTGAGCAGAAATGAATGTTTCAAGTAAAAGTAATAAACACCGATCAACGAATAAAACAATAAGCTAAGGTGACGAAATACGAACTTGTTTTGGAGCAGTCTAGCAACATTCCCCCACAAAAATAATAATTCTAACTATGAATGAGGTAAACAAATATACGTTTGTTATAATATACACCCAGTAAATGAAAGATAAATAACACCACAGGGTGTGCATCACGATGAAATGATGAAAAGAAAGTAGTATATAACTCGTCGTGTTGTCGTTGATTAGCAAACAGGTGATTTGATAATAAAACAATGGAAATCAAGCGTAATGTATAAATGGTGTCAGGCATTTCAAGTTTTGCACATATTTGCCGCGATCGTATGATATGTGGGCGATATTGCATTGTTAACCTAAAAAAAGGGGCCACGAGATAAGAACTGAATGAGTGGGCTCAGGTAAAAGTAAAGCTATTACAACAGGTACTCAAAATCTAGCGCAGTGAATACCCTCCACCCGCAGGAAACCTTATGCGCTACAATAAAATATCGTATTATCGTTTTATATAAGGTATTATAAGACTCCACTGGATGTGATCCGTAAAATTATGGTACCCCCATTTACATAAACGTAGAATCTTTATGAATACAGAGGTCTGTAACCCAGAGCTCTCTACGTAAACTAGATGGTAAATAAAGAATGGATATCTTAAACAAACCGTAAGGAGTATAGTTTATAACTTGAGCTAACAGCTGACCGCAAAATAGTGTGCAGTCAGTCACCCGCCTTTTACTAACAATAAACTTTTACAATTTAAACAAACATATTGCCTTATCAGTCTTTCACAAGGCTATTTGAAGCACGAGCAGACAATTACGTAAAGAGAAACACATGAGGGTTTAAGTCATCTGGTATACCACACGTTAAACAGTAACCCAAGACCTGGCACGATATTTCCCTAATGACAGAGCCAGCCCATAAATTTTAGGATAAACAAAACAGGGCTGGAGTCCAAAATTTTCTTCAATAATAAAATGTAAAGAAAGAAAAAAGTTTAATTGTTTATATAAAAACGGAAAAAATGACTAAAACATTTAATTCTGGTCACTATTGCATTAGAACATTCCTTTCACAAATAATTTATTCAATATACGGTAGATACATTGCGCTGAAAGACCCGGTGTTGCGTATTTGATACTGATTGCTGATTTGTTGCTAGATTGATCTAGGATCTGGTTCCCCTCTTTCTAGCTGCTTCTAGCATCTCATTCTGAAGCATCTCCAACTCGGGAATACGGCGGTGCGTGTTGCCGAACATGTCGAAACTGAAAATTGAACAAGTTTAAAAACATTTTGTGAAACTCCGATATTTTTTGTTAAAGCGGTATGGGACGATGTATCTGAAAAGTACGCTGGAAAAAATATCTAAAAAGTTTGTTCTATTTTGTTCCGGAATTGCACTGAAGTATGCCTAGGAACTAGGATTGAAGAAAGTTCATGTTTAGACTCATATATACAATTACGCTCGTCTGTGTAAATATTGTAAAATAACAAAAAAAAATCGAAGAAACACAAACTATGTTAGCGCTATCGCTCTAACAAAGGAAATAAAGTCTTACGCGGTAGTGTGTCTCTTCCAGTAGTCATCTTTGCACCGTTGCCAGTCACTCGGAGCTAGTTCTTGTGCTGAAATGTTAACGTTTCAGCAGAGAAGTGACCTCTGCTTGGGTTTGAAATACACAGTCCGGCCATTGTGCTGAATTTTCTTGCGCTCACACGAAGAGTTTCAGAAAGATTACTGTAAAACGGCCTTCCGTGGAAACGGAAATTATCCCTCCTAGAGGCTAAATACGTAATTATAGACAATATAACACGCGATAATACAATAGAAGTGCTTCGTTGGGATCCCGACCACTCACGCCTGACTGTTAAATGGTCAGGCCCACGGCAAAAAACGTCTTTCGGCTTTTACTGAACCAAAACAATTTCGTGGAAACACTTTTCGAAAGTGAGTATCGCACATTTAATAAGGATACAATATTTCTGAATAATAAATCCAATTAACTTACATCTATCCAGCCAGACCTCGGACTTCTGGAATGCAATATAAGTGAAGTAAGAGAATAGGAAGAACCACCATCCAGTCAATATAAAGAGAGGATACGTCTCATAGGCATGGCCGAGACGACGGGTCAGAAAACTGAAAGTATATTTGGTATAGTGGTGTAGTGGTTACAGCTCTTGCGCCACGCTACACGTCAGGGGTTCAATTCCGGACAAAAGCGTAAAATCCGAATGACATGAATACTGAATAGCCCTCACGTCATGGGTGTATTTCCCTTGAGCTCCACTTGCGACTGATCATAGTTCTTGTCGCGGGAGACGTTGCGAGCGTAGGCAAGGAATCCTGAATTGGGCGTTCTTTGCTCAAACGAACTTTTTTGGCTTTTATCCTAACAATACGTTTGCTTTCTGGAGCACAATCAAATAAGACATCGAGAACAAGGAAGTGCGCCGAAACGAACAAAAGAGAGCATAAATTTGCATATAATGTCCAAGAGTCCACTTATCCAAAATACGCTCCATAAACCGCGTATCATGCCTCTTTATAATGTTACTACCTACGTCAAATAAAGACCTACCAGACGCCTTTCCATCCTGGACCTTAGGAGGAGGAGCGGCCGATTTTGTAGCTCCACTATTGTGAGCACCTCTCATTGGGATACGGTAGATTGGCCATCGAATAGCTCGGGGAGTAATTCTCCACAGGGAGGACATTATGTTGGATTCTGAATAGAAGCATTCTTCTTTGGAAGTAAATGTTAGGACTTGAGAATGTCGTGAATGATTTATGACGCTAAGTAGTTCCGGGTTTTCTTTTTCCGGAGAAATAAAAGGAGAGGAAAGTTGTACGAAAAGAAAGGAGTGAATAAGACACCCATATATCATATTGCAAGAAAACAAGCTAGAAATAACTATGCGTGTCTTTCGTTGAAAAAAACTATTCTAACTCTAAAAAAAAAAAAAAAAAAAAAAAAAAAAAAAAAAAAAAAAAAAAAAAGGGAATTTTTTTACAATAGCTTAGTGGGCATTTAGCCTAATTTTTTAAAAGTTAAACGACAAGATACGCCAGACTTTATCGAGGATAAACTTGAACCTTACTACATAAAGTCCACTATCTTAAAAGCATTTAAGTCGTAAGGCCTTAGCTAGCCCATGTACTGTAATTAAAGAATTCAGAAGTAATTTGGGTGAAGGGCCGAGTGTTTTATACATAGAACGCAGAGCCAAAAGGAAGTAAATTGTCCTCTACTTCCGCGCACAAAATCCTCTTTATATTGCTAATTGGCAGCTGTGAGATTAGATGGAGGCTTTTCTCTTCAACATATGGCATTTTTTTTTATAAATTACTGCTTTATTTTAGCCGGAAGTACATATAATCGGCAGTAAATCTTCAATTTCCGCATGAGGATACCCTTTATGTGAAGGTTTTATTAAAATTAATCAACGATTATCACTTGATCCTCTTATTGAGATGCATAAATAGCTATGGATACATGAATACCAGGAAGTTTCAGAGATTGGTGATATATCTGGGCTTACTAAAAGGAAAATGTTGTTTACTAATAAGAAGTAAAGCGTGATAGGACTAATTATTTGTATATGGAAAATTTGGAAACGAAACATGGAGTGTCATATTGCTCTCCTAAAGGCCATAAACCTTAAAAATAACTAACCTTATGACCAAGAAGAGTTAAGTCGGTCGGGTGTTTTAAGAAGACTGAGGCCCTACTCTCCTACTGCTTCCTTATATTCTCAACTGGCTAAACGAAATCACGTATTTCACAAAAAGCGACTCAATTCCTCTCTTCTACTATCTATTTGCATGCGTCAAAAGCGACTCCAGCTTCTCGCGTATCATGTCCGCACAAAAAACGCACGTATTCTAAGCGCGTTTTTTCTCCATCTACACGTAAAAGAGAAGAGGTGAGAGCAGAAGTCGCGGTTGTTTTTTGAATTCTAATCAGTTAAGGAAACTGGGAACTAGTTTCAAGTATCCATTACCAGGTTTTATGTTTATTGGGCTACGAATAGTGAACTTATATAAAGGTTTATTGAGGATATGCAATTAACACATCTCAAAAGGTGACCCTAAGATACCACGCTTCACAACGCAGTATACTCACAAGGGACCAAACTACAAAGAACAAAAACACGAACACAAACTAAAGAACACTAAACATAACATATTCAATATCATAATAAGAGCACTAAACGTAAATTCAATTCAATTAAAGCATTTTAAGGTAATACTAACGTTACTTAACAATTTACAGATAAAAAACATTACAGATAAAACACATGAGCGTAAATTCACAGAAATGTATATAAAAAAAACATCGGTACAAGGTAAGAAATATAAATTGTTCTCAGTAAAAAAATGCAGGGGGTCTTTGGGAAAAAATTTGCGGATTTGCATTTACATAACTCAGAAGTTCTTCTGCATTTTTACACTGATCAACTTCGGACGGTAGATTATTGACAAGATCTGCAATTCTATTGAAGAACCAATTCCTATCTTTATACCTTAACTTAGACTTTTTAATAACATATTTGTGAGGGCGACATGGCCGAGTTGAAGTTTGAGATCTCAAAACTAAGTGTTGCGACAAGCACGGAAAGTCATAAATATTAAATAAAAGCTTAAATGCAGTCAAGATATCAGTCTTTCTTCTCCTTAAAAAAAGAGGTTCTAATTTTAAATATTCTACACGCGACTTGTAAGACTGATATCTTACGTTCTTTTTAATACACACACGTTTGGAGAAAAACCTTTGGGGGGCTTCTAATCTACGACAAAGAGGTGATTTTTCAGAAGGATTGATAATCTCAGAGCCGTATTCTAAGATGGGCCTTACGTAACAATTAAAAAGTTTAACATATGTATCAGCTGAAGCTTGTGGGTAATGCTGATAACAAGTGCCGACTTCTCTGAAGTGCTAAGGCAGTTTTGACATGAATATGATGCGAGAAAGTCAACTTGTTATCAACATAAATACCTAAATCTCTTATCTGATCCACCGGCTCGATCCTCTGACGTTCAATGTAGTAGACGCGTCCGGGACCGGTCTGTCCGAGGTGAAGAACATTGATTTTTTCAGCTGCAAACGGCATATGCCAGTCCCTTGACCACGCGCTCACTGCATTGATCGCCTCCTGGAGGACGGGTCCGGCTTCACCATACAACTTGAGATCATCTGCAAATAATGCAAATTTAACACTTGATGGAATAACGGATTCAAGATCATTTATAAAAATCAAGAACAGTAAAGGACCCAGGACCGTTCCCTGTGGAACACTTGAGATTGGAACAAACTCAGACGAAAAAGTATTACCAATTTTAACGACAGATATACGATTTTCTAAGAATTCCTTTAACCAACTAATAAGCATACTAGGAAAACCAAATTGTTTACATTTATAAAGCAGCTTTGCGTGTACAACCTTATCGAAAGCTTTTCTGTAGTCAAAGTAAACGCAATCTACTTTTTTTTTACACTTCAAGGATGTTTGCCATTCTGAAATTACTTCTAAAAGTTGAGTCGTACAGCTTCTACCTTTTAAAAAACCATATTGACTTTTTGAGAAAGAATTTTTAAAGACAATTCTTATACCAGACGCAAGTATGGTCTCCATAAGTCTTCCAACAGGGGAGGTGAGGGTGACTGGCCTGTAGTTTTCAGGATTGCTTTTGCTTCCTTTCTTGTAAATTGGAACTATGCACCCGTACTTCCACTGCCAGGGAATATGTGAATAAACAAAAGACGATGAAAAAATTATAGATAGGGGCGAGCACAGTGTAACACCGCATTTTTTGATAAAAAATTGGTTTAAGCCTTCAATACTGTACGAGAACTTATTTGGTAACTTTCTAATAAAAGAATAAACAGAGTTGCAATCAAAATTAAACATAGGTATCTTTTCGTTAGCACAGGGTATCGAGGGTAGCAAATTATTGTCAATAGCATAGTTACCATCAAAAACATTACGAAAAGCATCAGCCTTATCTAGGTCACAAAACAGTACTGTATTATCATTTATTTTCAAGGTTGGAATTGAATTGTTTGCTTTTAATTTAAAGGGAATATGTAAGCCCTTTTTGAAGTTAAGCTGTGTTGATAGAATGTATGTTTCCCATTAAGGAAACAATAACAAAAGTTGTCCAAAGATCCCCAGTTAGCAGAAAATAAACCACAAAGTTCATCCTTTCCATAGTAAACGCGTTACTTGAGACGATGCCATACATCGACGGGGTCAATGGAAATTTTTTCAAATATACATACAGATATCGTGAAATTGCATTACTCAGAGACATATTTGCATGCAAATTCGAATATTCACATTTGCATATTCAGCCGCCTATTTAATTTCACGTCTGGTGTGGAAACTCTAGTTATGCGTGTGTTTTGCGCATTTTGAGTGCCTACATATTCCCTTTAAGCCGAACAAATTTGTGGATACTTGAATAGGACTCAGATTTTATAGCACTGGTTTTTTCTATGTGCTTTTTTTTCAGGTATTTAACCTTCTTTTGCAAGTTACGGTATAGTTGCCGTAATAGTAAATCTTTGCCGCATTTGACAAGCTTCCACAAGTTTGTCAGTTTTTTTTCTAATTTCTTAATATTAGATGGAAATCTTATACGACACTTATTTCTTTCAGAACGTTCAACCATAGGACAGAATTGACTGATAGCCAACCGGCAAATTTCCACAAAATTGTCATAAAAATTTTGTAGGTATGGACAATTGTCCGATATTTGTCTCCAGTTGAACATTCGGAAAAAGTCATTGATTTTCTCATAATCAGCCTTTCTGTAGTCAATGTACTTATACCTGGAAGGTTTTTGGGGAATGGTTGGGAAATCATAATAAATATCAACAGCAAAATGATCGGAAGTGACTGGGTTTTCAATGACAGAGACAGAAAGAACTCGATCACTGTCCGTTAACAAAACATCAAGAATTGTGTGGGTACCACGATTTGTAATTCTAGTAGGCTCAGTAACTAGCTGTTGCACATTATGGATAATAGTAAAATCTAAGAATATTTGACTGATATTGCAGTTTTTAGATAGTGACTGAGACTGCCAGTTAATAACAGGAAAATTTAAGTCGCCCAAAATTGAGGTATTTTTGGGCTCGAAATATTTAGTGAGTATCTGAATAAGTTGGGTCGTGCCGTCAATACTCAAATTTGGAGGTCTATAAACCAATATAAATCGATGGTGTTCATTAGAATTCATATATAAATCAGATACGAGTATTTCAAAACGATCTAAATAATGAGAGCCTTGAGGAGCTGTACGAGAATAAGAACATGAATAAACTTCACAGAAATTATGAATATTCTTGTAAATGAGGCAGATTCCGCCTCCGTGTCCGTGAAGTCTATCTACACGAAAAGACGAAAAATTACAATGTGATAAGTGTCCAACGGGTTGCTTTTCAGAAAGCCATGATTCATTAATAAAACAAAAATCATAATTACACGAAATCAATTTGTCATATAAAGATGTGACTTCGCTGGGCAAAATCAATGATCTCGCGTTAAGTAACAAAGCCCTGTGTGAATGACCCTCGCTGGTCTTTGGTGGCGAAATATCAGGTTGATACGTAGAGGTCAAAGAAAGAGAAACAGATAACTCCCGAGGCGTTTGACTAGTTATTGGGGTACAATGATCAGAAAAAGACACGAATTTTTCGTTTGGTCCCTCGAGTTCCTAAGCAACAAACACCCGACCTGGATTTTGATTGTGATTAGAATGTTTTTGGATAGGTCGGATGTTTTTGTTGATTAGGATCTCGAGATCATTGTTATACCAATACCTAGTTTCACCGAGTTTCTGATTCTCCTCGTAGGCCCACGTGCGCATCTGCCTGTGAATAGCGAGTTCTGTACGTGTCATATCACGCCGAGCCGTGGTACGTCTGAAATTGGGATGAGGCCAGTTGGAACGAAATGAGTTGAAGATTTTGTTGAAATTGTGAATAACGTGGTCACGGGCAGCGTGATCTGTTACCTCAATCTTGAATGGACGAATGGCATTTGGATGCGATGGCACACGCCAAGCTCTCACAAACTTGTTACCTACACCTGCCTTCTCGCATAGTTCCTTGGCCATTGCAATTTCGTCCGGATTTGGAGTTTCCTTGGTCGAGTTTCTATCCCTTTCGGGTAGTTGCTCGAGAACCAAGATGTTCTTCTTTTCTGCGTATTGATCAAAATTGCGCATAGCTGTTGCACATACCATGAGATCCCTAAAAGAACCATTTTGGGCCACAAACCGCGCTGTCTCATTATTTTTAGAGACCTTGTTTTGGTTCATCCAGAAAGGTTCTGAGATGATTTGCGGGGGATTGTTTTTGACCTTTTTTAACTCGGACACCTCCTTAGCCAAACTATCGATCTGTTGCGATTGCTCCGAGATCTTTGTATTAAGGGTTTGCAAGAGCGATTCTTGCATTTTAGCGAAAAAGGGTGAGAGGATGTCGAGAAGCGCGGATTCATTGGCTTCGACAAACGTCTTCACCAGATTGAGATTGAGAAGTGAGAATTGAGAGAAAATGTCCGACTGAGAAGTGGGCTCAGTGGCCATTTTCAATAACTTGGAATTGGGAGAGGAACCGAGAGAATTAGACTGAGAATTAGAATTGGATTCGCGTAGTCTTCCCGGCGGCCTCTGAACCTGGCTCTGATTTTTGGGTAAACCCCGTTTCCGGCGAATAACCATCTAAATCGATAGTGCAAGTCCAGGACAGAGAATTTAATTACGACTACTGTACCGCACAACCGTTCACCAACTTGGCAAAGGGGGAGAGTGGCAAAGGGGGAGAACTTGAAGTAAGCTGGCGGTTCTACATAAGAGTTACATTTGGATTTTGTCATGTGATTGGTTGAGAAAATACCAGTGTTTTTACGAGGCTCTCAAAAATTTTTCGGCAAAAATCGACATTGTTTATTAATAATTTTGAAAATTACTTCGTATAACTAGCAGAATATTCGCCACTGAAGACCCTCAAATATGTCGCCGAACAACATATCGTGCACCGAAAAATTGCTCCTTTTTACGCTGACAACACTTTATTCACAGGAATGCTAATCAAATACAACTAATTAATAACTAACACTATTTCCTTGTCCATTTTTTGCGTCACCGATAACACGGAGATGCACCCTTTCTTTCATTACGTGTTCACAAACAAACAAACAAACACACTCTTCCCTTGACCACTCTGTGTGTGTAGTTTCATTGTTTGCTTTTCGCAAGAATCCACGTAAATACAAATATTTTTCGCAGTCAAATGCACAAAGAACATAAATTATTTATCACTGCAGTTGTTATCAATATCACTATCACTATCATTTCCTTATAGTTGCTGGTGGATCTTTGGCAATGTCGACTGCGACTTACCAAATTTGAATGATATCATCAAGTGACCTTCCAGCTTCCAGACTCTATCCAGCGTATTCAACAAAGTACATACATCGGGACAACATCACGGGAAATATCACACCTTGTATCTAGAATTCTAACCTTTGACCTTTTTATGTGGTCTCTAACATGCTTATTTACCAAACCACACCATGCCTGCAGTAGCTACGAAAAATTCCAGACAAGGTGCGTAATCAAACATAATCAAACAATTTTCAACATTTTTCCTTTCAATATATTTATAAATATTCTTCAAGTTTTTTTTTGCAAAATCCCTCAAAATCCCCTATTTCCACTTCCATTTTGGTGACATTTCTACCTCATATTTGGGCATTTTTTCTGAATTTCAGCACAGAATTAATGAAAGTCAAATAGGGGATTTCCGGTTGGGTTGATGCTCGGTTTCTCGTTTTTTCCCCTTTGGATCATTGCTCGTTCACCCTCTCTTTTTCGTCCCGGAACTCCAATAAAGAGGCATTGAATTACAAGAAATAATATACGAATTGAGCCCCAGAAGAAAGAAGAAAGAAAGAAATCCGATGGCCATAGAACTCGATATAGACGAGGTACATTCAAGTGATGTGTACATTGACTGGAAGAACATTGCCATAATATATTAAAATTGAGATAAGCTAGTTAAAAAGTGTTCATGTTCCAAATGCGGTCCATTTCAGAGGATTTTATTTTGATTACAGCTTTCCTAAATGAAGAAGTTTTCACGGAAGATCGCATGCATAATTGGGTGTTCCAAGTATGGTGAAAATTTACTGGAACTACACGAGAATATTTTTTTAATTTTTCATATTGTATATGCAAGTTTCGTGCAGAAATACGGTAGTATTGACAGAAGCACACCGAATTTTTGTTATACTTGGAAACATAATCGTGTAGTTTCCTCGCAGTCAATTCAGCTACTTTACGATATCGGGCTCGTCTGATCATTTTCGCGTAAATTTTGCCGGAAAACCTGCCAATTAAAACTTTAAAACACCCTTTGTAACACAATAAAAATACGCCACAAATAAAGAAACAATTTACCTCAAAAGCAGTAATTACAAGCAAATATTTACAAATAACGCACTGGAACACAATTTCCAGAATGAGATCATTATTGATAACTAGATTTAATTAGATTCTAGTAGACAAAATATTATGCACTCGTTACCTAAACTAAATCAAACGAAAATTCGAATTCGGCATTTACAAACTGTTATTTTCATCAAATTTGTCATGTATGAAGTATTAGGCTCACTGACCCGATTCCGCCTTTAAAAAAGTTAATAAAGAAGTAGTAATAAAACAAATAAACTGTTAATTGGTTATATTTGCGCCCGGGACAAAAAACAACTTTAGAAATTGATGCTTAAACTCTTTAAAGTAGTACTACATTAAAATTTACTTCAGTCAACAACTTCTTCAACTAAAATAGCGGGTGTTACCAATCGGTTAATCTTTGTCATTTCAATAACTACAGGCCTTACAGGACTGCTCTTTCTGCTAGGTCTCGGAGATGGGACCCTGCTCCCAGGAGCGCTCTTGGGCCTGCTGGTCCTAGTGTTGGCCAGGCTCACCCTGAGGAGGTTCGTATTCTCCGCGGCTTCGCTCATTCGTCGCTCGATCTCCGCCCGAATGTCGCAAGAAGATCGCCGCGACTCGTCGTAGTCGCTCATCACAGTCCGATTGCGCGAGCGCGACGCTCGCAATAGAACTGACCGTCTGAAGAACCGCGAGAGAGGTGAGAGAAGAGGGAGCAGCAACGCCTAGGAGAGAGTATGCACGTGTACACACAGAGGGCGGAGGGCACAGACAAACAGAGACGGACAAAGAACGGTAATTACGCTGTCTACTGAGAATATCACGAACAACTCGCCTATAAACATTAGAACGTATTAATAATAAGTTTCAACGTATTGTAACATATAAATTTACCAATAGTCTAAACGTGAAACGCAACATAGGTAGAAGAAGCAAGGGTAGTTTGTGGAAAATCATAGATGAGTAAAAAAAACGATAAATCGATAAATCGATACCTGCATCTGATGACGTCATGCGCGGCGATTCTGAATCTCTTCGACAAAAATGCGTAGAGAATTGGATTGATTGCGGAAGAAACGAATAATAAAATGTAGGAAAGGGGCTGAAGTAGAGCCGACCAGTGATTATTACAAGAAGGCGAAGAGGACCACATCTGCAAAGTGAGATATTTATCTTTATTTTATTTTATTTTATTACTTTTTATATTTTCGGCATACATAACATATTAAACTCCTGAAAAAAGGATAATTGAGGGATAAAATCAGCGTCTTTGAATTATCAGTCCACTGTGTTGACATTACCTGCGAGCTACTGTGTTCCTCAAGCGCGTAGCGCGGACATGCGAATCCGCGTCCGCGGGAACAGATTGCGAATTTGCATTGAAAAACTCGAGACAGAGAGAAATAAGCTCCGTCCTCTTTTCTGCATTTCCCGCGCAGGCGTATTCGCATGTCCGCGCTGCGCGTCTGAGATCGTAGTACCGCCACCTCCTTGCACCGAGGCTATTTCTATGGGTTTGATCATTCACAGGTGTTTATAGTATTCAGAAGATTTAGTTACCGAATGAAATCGAAATCTTACCGAATGAAGCAGTCTCGCATGGTGTGGAAGTGTTAACACTGCAAATGAAAGAACAATGAAGAAGAGAAGGCGAATTGCCTGCAATAGAATGTCGGATTACTGTAACTTGGATAATTATTGGGTTTCCAATTATCCCAAAAAAATCGGTGTCATTCTGTCAATACTACCGTATTTGCATATATAATATGAAAAATTAAAAAATATTATCGTGTAGTTCCAAACTACTGTAAATTTTCACCATACGAAACCCCATTAATAGTCGATGAAGTATTGCATTTCAATGTGTCAATTATCGTGCATACAACTGCTCCCTTTTCTCGTACTACTTTTTTATTTGGAAAGCAAATTAATTGGTGTGAGTATTACAGTAGTTTGCGAAAAATACATTATTATAATAACACCAACCTTTCTCCGACTTTCCATCACTTCCCTGCGTTTCTTCTGTAGTAGCCGCTCGTCGGGAACCCAAAATTAAAATATTCTTTAAAAAGTTATTTATTCATTTTGAAAGAGTAAGTTAGCTTCGATTTTTAAAGATACCACGTATTTCTGAAAAATTTCTCTACTCCCCCTCACCTGTAGGAGACTCTCCTGTTTGTAAACGATCACTCGTCCGTTGCTTAAATGCCACGACCCTCCATGTCCATTTGATGATTGCGATTCTTAATTATATTTTTTTTACTAATTTCAGGTATTTTATGGGCTCTTTGATGGGCAATTAGCCTAGTATGACACATTTAAACAGATTAATAAATAATAAAATCAATAAATAACCAAACCAATCGATAAACTAACGATTATTCGAAGCAGTGCCGATGCCCGGTCCGCTTCGCCACAAAACGAGTCCGATTTTAGTGTAGATGAAAGCGAGAGTGGAAACTGGGATCACGTACCAAATAACAAACGAAGCGGTGACGAGGTGTTGCACACTAAATAAAGTATGGGCATCATAGGCAATGGCCGAGTGGTCTAAGGCGCAGTCCCAGAACAGTTTTCAAATCATATCGGTAGGTTCGATCCTGCCAAGTGCATGTGTCTAGCAAAGATGTACTCATAGATATCTGCAGTCGTCAAAATCTGTCGGGCCTGCACACTAGTACACATATGTTATATTGTGGAACTTAAATGATTTTGTGAAAAGGTTGTTGGACTAAGCATCGATAAGGGCTCACGTTTACCATAAGAAACAAGCGCAGCTTGAAATGAGCCTACTCATCTACCTCTACAATTATAAATAACCAGACGGCTATCGCCGCCTGAGGTGACTTTCAAAGTGTAAAATGCAATAACAACAGTGATTACACTTGTGTGAAACGTTTGCAACGTATCTCGAAAAATCGGCTCTCCTTTTATAGCCTTTAGATATTCTAATTTTCGTTGCGTCCACACGCGGCTTCAAACAAAAAAGTAAACTCTTCTCCTTTATATAATAAGAAATGAAAAACTAACTCCTCCCTTCCGCAAGCCGCCATTTCCCCCCATTGAAATAGTTGTGTCGTGTAGAAATACGGTAGATTCACGACAATTGAAACACTCCAAATGCTAATTGCCATAATTGTGCGGAGACGTCGAGTCAACACCTTCAGGGCAATTAGCGGATGGAGCACGGCGACGTACTTCTCCAATGACACACAGACAAGGATTCTGGAAATGTTATGTTTGTGATCTCTGGCTAACGAAAGTTCGGAACCGACGGCTGAGAAAAAAACTTGGCAAACGGATGTATAGGTCACCTTTGAGCTTTCACAATGTCGGAATACAGTCTGATCTGATATTCCCATTGTATACCTTACTAATTATTAAATCAGAGTTTAATCGTCAACAACTGAATTCTTACATATTTATCCTAATTTACTCGAATTTAGCACGATTTTTTATTCGTATTTATGTTCCTTTGCATAAGTTGCATAAGAATGCTGGTGTACTCGATGTGTTTCAAAAAGCGGTCGATATTTCGCTTTAAAAAAACGACTTACCCCACACTTGTACAAGGAACCATGTGTAGCACAAACACATAAAGCTTGCACAAAATGGCACCTGAAATTGAATAGTTTGTGGTTTCCGTCTTCCCCTGGGATCCTTACAAAAAGCGCACTCCATTCAGCGCGCGATGTTTTCGCCGCACTTGTTTTTTCCACATTATGTGAGCGGCGCAAGCGCGGAGTTGAAATATCTAGGAAAACTTACCCAAATGCCATCGTCCATTTTCGAATCCCAATATGTGAACCATATTCTGGAGAATACAAAAAGTAGCAACCAAAAGATCAGCTCCGGCCAGATTGGCAAGGAAGAAATTGGTAGGAGTTCGCATTTGAGGATGGACAGTTATCACGAGAATTGTGAATAAATTTCCTGAAATTATTTTTATTACAGCTTTTTTTGTTTTTTTTTTTTGTTCCAACTAAGTTATTTTGCTAAGGAACGTGTTTTGTGAACACTTTTTGCAAGTGTATAATTGTTCTATATATAACTCCGGCCATTATTACAAGGCCTGCATTCTTTCTTTGAAAATATAAAGAGTTTATTACTTTTGTTGGTAATAGTTTTGCACCAATAAATTGTCACAATTTCAAGTCAAGCGTTCAGAGTTCAGGGTACACATTTTTGTAGTTACCCTCTGTATTCAGCATTGTTGGTCACGTTCCTTACTAAACTTATTTCCCAATTGTTATCAGTGTTATCTTTATAGATTGAGCATAAGTTAAGCTCTTTTAATCCAGATAGAATCAGAAAAATGATCTCAAAGACACAGTTCATATGATGGACAAGGAGCAGTTATTTCTGAGAATTATTTAGTCTAAAATGCTTATTCACATACAAGGTACAAAGTACACCAGTTATCCTAATACCGGAAGGCTAACGCCGCCTGATGCGACTACTCAGGCGCTCCTACTAAAATGATCACACTGCATACTTGTTAGATGAAACCTCTGAAACGTAGCATCCAAGTTTATGTAATAAAATGTGATTGCGCTTATTTTGAGTTGCGAAAAGGGACTACTTATACCAAACGCCTGAAACGTAGAATTCCGTTTCGTTCACACAAACAAAAAAGCAAACTCTTCTCCTTTATACAATAAGATAATTATCGTCAAGAAATTAAAAAAGGCACATGTCTTGCTTAGAAATCAGGAAAAGAGCATAAAATCATTTTTTTAGGGTCAAAGAAACAAACGAGACTTTATGCTTCGATACCTGTGTAATGTAAATTTCTACCTCGACTCACCTATCAAACAAACAAGAAACACTGCGATATAGAGTATCCAGAACGGGTACCTAAAATTAAAATTAAATTTATAAAAAATATCGAATTGAAGCTAAATCTCACCTCCACGTGACCTGTCACCCATTTTTGAGCACTACTTTTCAACGATTTTCAAGATAAAATAACGAGGTCGCTCAGCGGTCGTCAAACGGTTTCGCCCTCGGAGCAGAACCCAGAAATGGTATTTCCCGATCTAGATAGTCACTTGCCTAACATACGGTTGATCCAACAATGATGGGTCTTCTCCACAGGCGTCCACAAAAGTGTCCTCATATTCACTATCGATCGATGAATTTGTTAGTGCCTCAGTAATCGATAATGCCGAGGAGGCTAGAGTGGAGACGTCCATGGTTGAAAACAGCCAGAGTTACGGTACTATCGTTGCGCAATAGAAAACGGAGCCAGTTTCTGAAAGGAAGAGCGAATTATTTTAACTTTTCTACGTGTCCTGACTACGTGGGCCTTGACATAGTAAACAGCTGTAACAAAACATAAAGGAAAAATCGGGATAGGTGGAAGATGAAATAATACATATTGCTTGTGAATGTAGTCCAGCACTGCATACGGTTCGCTAAACACCTACAATACCACATTAAAACATTTTGTAATACTAAAAATATAGCAGTCAGCGAAACATTTATAACGGAACGTAGATGTGGGCAAACTCTCCCATTTATATTTATTTTCTAGGACTGCGCCTTAGTTTATTAACGCGTTGCGACTCCGGCGAATATGAGATTGCTAGGGTTAACTCATATTTCAGAAGAGCAGAAAATCGTAAAAGGTCTGGGTTTTTTGCACAGAAAGTGACTGGAATACGTAAGCGAAATTGGATACTAGGCTTCGTCCTTTAATTGAGACAAAGATATTAAGACGGGGTCAAATGGGGACGCTTGCACTGAAAAAATACTAAAATCTACTAAAGCCAATCTAGTTTTAGGTGCCGGTAGCTTAGTGGTTAAAGCGAAATAACGGCCGGTTTTTGAAACACATCGTCGACAGCTGACACATTACGTATTTATGCAAAGTTGCTCGAATTTAACTCGATTTTTTAATCTAATTTATGCTCATTTGCATATGGCACATAAGTGTACTCGGTGCGTTTCAGAAACCAGCCGGTGTTTCGCTTTAATGGTTAAAGCGAAATGCTAGCCCCTTTGGAAAATTTGCATATGATAAGCAAATCCTATGTATCCTATGCTAATTTTGTACGATCGTCCACGGCAATCGTACAAAATTAACATAGGATATATAGAATTTTCTTATCATATGCAAATTTTCCCAAGGGGGCTAGCATTTCGCTTTAAAGCAGTGGAGCGGTACTCCAAAGCTTCTTGGTTCGACTCCCGCTCGTCCAACGGCCCAAATTTGGGAGAACACTTTGAGCAAAAAAAAAATATAAAACGGTTTGTATATTAACATTTGAAATATAGAAATACTCGGAATCCATAAGAATTGTAAAATGAGATAAGTAGATGAAATCTTACTTTTATAATATTTTTGCAGGATTTACCTACTTTCATGCTCTGTCCTCTTATTAGATTGATATTAGACCTTGTGCGTAGCTCTTTTTTATTAACGAAACCACGTGCGCAATTAGCTGGGGAATAAGCGCTAGAGTTCATCTTAAATTTCTTTTTTGGCACTTGCAAGCAAACATAAGTAAGCGACTAGGAAACATAGTAGGAGTATATATCAATAAATCATAATGATACATATATTCAAGATATTTATTTTTGTCTCATAGTAAGAGTGTAGCCGTTTTGCAAGCCAAATTGCAAGCCAATAGCAAGCAGTATACTGTATACAAAAACACATTATACAATTCGGTGCGTCAAAAACCACGTAAAAAACCACGTAAGATGCGTCAGAAATTTCACCACTTACCAATAATGATCAACAATAAATTTGTTTCTTTATTATAAGAAGAACTGCTTCAATTTGCCAGTAAGGGGTCATGTGTGAATTAAGCTATGCTGATATTGTCAGAGAGAGTATTTGATTTGTGTGAGTTAAAACAAAATGATGTTTTATTTATCAGCACCCTATCCTATGCTATGAGATGGGTATCGCAACGATATGCTAACCGTAAGATGAAAACTTTAAAATGGAAGGGAACGTGGTTTTGAAACGAATGCTGTGTTAGAAAACCGCGTTTCCATGTATTATAAGCAAATTTCATATATAGCTTTAAAACATCTGAAATAGAACCAAAGACGAGACTGTATTTCTATATTCTGAGCGTGAGGTGCGAAAAGCAATGTTTGATGGAATATTAATACCTTTATCAGAAAGATGGAGACACTCGACTGAGATGTATACTTAAACCCTTATTGATTGGTAGTGTTCGAATTAGAGGAGTGTGACACGTGGTTCGTGAAAACTATGTTAGTCTAAACTTCCGTGTATTATATGCAAATTATGACGCACTACCGACAAAACTTGACAGTACATTGCCTCGCAGAAAAGAACGAGTCAAAACAAAATGGTTTTCTATATCTACTTTCTCCCTATTTTTTTAGCTCTGCCTCTCTATTTTTCTCTGCTCTCGATCTTACAATAAAGGAGGATTCCCGGTGGTACATCACGAAATCCTGACACGAAAACCCTGCGACACCCAAAAATTCATGCCGATGCACTTCTAACCGCGAAAGAGTCCACTTTTGTACTTTTATGAAAACGAAGAGAACCTGGCCATGATTGGCGAAAAAGGGTGCGGGGCAAAGACTGGTCGACACCAGTTTCTCAATTTTTGCCCTTCGCAATCTCTCTATCTGGCACTCTGTCTCTCTCTCTCTCTCTCTCTCTCTCTGCCTGTCTCTCTCCCTCACTCCCTCCCTTCCCATACTCGTCATTCATTTACCTTCTAGTATTACCTTTTTCAATAATCAAAAGTTGCAAAACAAAACAATGCTGGGAACATATGCAAAGATCACGAGTAATACGGGAAAATTTCGGAAAAAAATTCTGATACACGTGACATGAAATCCCAGGTGTAACAAAAGAAAACATTTACTTTACATAAATCCTTTGCAGATTCTCTTGGATAAAGAGAGTCAAAGTGAAGTAATAATAAGTCAAGTAACAAGCTTAACTTAGCCGAACTGTGAAATTGGTGACAAAAAAAAACGAATAAAACAAAACGGTATGGCAGACGGGTTTTGAAACGTATGTTGGAGCTGTGTTACAGGCAAGCTGATGTGATCTTCTGGGCATTTCCGGCGCAGAACGGTCCCAATAGGCATATTATAAGACATGAGTATTTGTCCAGCACACGTTACAAAGCCGCGTTCGATTCCACTTTAATGTGGAGAACCTTTCGTCTCATAAAAGGTCTCTTTTCGTGGGTTCTCAAGTATCATTGACAGAAAGGCTTTTGTGATAGAATTAGAATAACAAAACATACAAAGCACATAGGAAAGCCGGCAGGAAAAATAAATACCTAGCAAAATGTTGATGATGTTAGTCTGCAGAAACGTGCATTTCCAACCACAATATACAAAAATGCAAGAAACAAAATAATGTGAAGTGTTCCCGCAGTACATCAGAGTGATTTATTAGGGTAACCGAAGGAAAAAGCTGATATACTTTAGATGCTGAGTAGACCTACTACAGTTATCCTAGCGGACAGCATAGACGTAGACATACGAAGTCGATAGGTTTATGTGTGCGGTAGGTAAGGAACCATAACGTGTCAATGCACTAACGACACCAATATACTAACGTACAATAATTTACTAATATTAACACACAGTTAAAGCGAAATGCTTATACTAATGAACATAAATTAGAATAAAAAGTCGAGCTAAATTGGACCAAATTAGCATAAATAAGTAATAATTCAGTTGGCGACGGTGCGTTTCAAAAACCGGACGGTAGTTCGCTTTAAGGCTTTGTTGAATCAAGATCTTCATCTGTTGACTACTTGATTCGGGGTGGGGTTTTCTCTTTGTAGAAATGGGGTCGTCCGAAGGCAAATTGAGAAATCTGACCCCTTTTTCCGGTCGGTAAAAGGGACGGAATTGGGAATCAGAAAATTGGACCATTGGACAACAGGGCCCTAGGTGCTCTCATATGTTTAAACACTTAATTCCGAGCCGACTACAAACTACATGCTCCACGGATAGGGTGGGCATGCTAATTAGGGGAAGGTACGGTAGCTGAGCTGGGAGTATCAGCTGGGAGCTGGGAGATGGGAGCAACACGGAGTATCATAATTAGGGTTAAAGCGAAATGCTAGCCCCTTTGGAAAATTTGCATATGATATGCAAATTCTATGTATCCTATGCTAATTTTGTACGATCGTCCACGGCAATCGTACAAAATTCGCATAGGATACATAGGATTTGCTTATCATATGCAAATTTTCCAAAGAGGGTAGCATTTCGCTTTAAAGGTTAAAGAAACCTAATAGTGAGATGACATTTATCGTACATCAAAAATATGGCATGTTAAATAACTACTAAAAGCTACTGCGATTCTATGCAATAAATTAAACAGAAGAAACAACAAAATAATGATCTATATTGGTTGAACAATGGCACAGCATAACATTTATTTAAAGGTTTCAAGTCTGAGACTCTAATAGATAAGGAACCTTTTTTTACCAACAATGAGGTTAAGTGCTTTATTAGAATAAGAAACTGAAAAAAGGGTGTGAAGGCGTATTATCAATTAAAAGGTGTAAGTTTAGTTGGATAGTGACTCATTCCAAACTACACTACATCCTGTTTTGACCTGACAATGAGTTTCTTTATCAATTTATATTATTTAATTTATTAGTCACATAGGCTTTCGTTAACCTTCTTTTTAAAGCGAGATACCGACCGTTTTTTGAAACGCATCGAGTACACCAGCATTATTATGCAGCTTACGCAAATGAACATAAATTAGATTGAAAAATCGAGCTAAATTCGAGTAAATTAGCATAACTACGTAAGAATTCAATTGTCCACGATGCGTTTCAAAAACTGGCCGGTATTTCGCTTTAAGAAAAAAAACTATTGTTCTAAGTTTGACCTTTATTTATGTTGAATGTTTATGTTTGGGGGAACCTTTCAATACGAAAAGGATGTGTTTTTTTAAAGTTGATTTGATCACCGTTTTCCGTTCTCTCGATTTAATTACACGCAAATGAAATGACCACAAATCCCTGGCATTTGACTTTTTATATGAATTTTAACTCCATATAACGAGCTAGTTTCAGTTTGAATACCGCCAACAGTTCAGAAGAACTAGCGATGTGTGCGCAAAGAAATAAGCCGCATTTTACATGCAAATTTTCATTCAATTATGTAGCGCTAAAATCGGAACACTGCTAGCTAACAACATACTGTAAAAATATTGACAAACAGTGACCATATTGACCCACGCAAAAGAAACGTTTAAAGAATATTTGTAGGAAATTTTCCATGGAAATTGGCCCACAATCAAACAAAAAACGCACCTTCCTGTAAGAAATTTTGCAACAAAAACGCAAATCGTTGCAAAGAATATTGACCCTCTCATATGACAATTGTGCAGAATTTTGATATTGAAAAACCCACGCAGTGTTTGATTGGTTCAGGCAGAAAATCAAAGGTCCTGTAAGTAACGTCGTCTTTGCCACGAACATTAGCTCTTTTCATCTTTCGTTGCTATTTAAAGCTATGTAAACCCGGTGGATGGTGCAAATTCAAGTTTCTCGAGAATATATTGACTCCACCTACTGGCATAGTGTTTAAAAGAGATTGGTTTTTAACCGTAATAGAGACAGCGGGTTTGGTAATAGAAGTAATCGACAAACTTTGGGCGCTAACTCAAATGTTTCAGAAATGGTTTAATACAATAAGTCTTCCTAGGAAAATTCAGTTGCGCACGTGCAGTTATTACTTACGGGAATGATTGGTGGAAACAATTTCAATGTGAATACATATTGCCAGAAGTTAGGCTCAGAATTGCTGGGAATGGCTGCAAGTGACTTTGGGATGATTCGAAACGTGTGGAATCAAACAGAAATGATTGGGAATAAATACCACTGTATGCTAATGATTGGGAATACCGATTTGTCATCCTCACGCGACACTCGGCTCCAGTGCCGCACCAGATTTGGGTGGGGTGCCGCACCAAAAAAAATTGGGGTGCGCCGCTAGATCTGCACCCCGAATAGTGCCGTACAGATGCGGCACCCGAACCGAGTTTCCCCAGTGGTACAATTAGTTCAGTGTAGGTGGATACTTCCTCTGCATACAAATATAATTACTGTGCAAAGCGTTTCCAGGTCAAATTTAATTACTGACATTCATTCTTTACTTACTCACCATGAGATCATTAGAAGACAATTGGGCAATTAGAGTAGGCAAAAGAGCAAGAAGTTAGTCGAATTACTACTTGAGTGTTATGAGAGTGTAGTCAGAAACCTTCTAACCTATTGCATAAGAATAGACTTGAATATTAGAGTACATTCAATTAGTAAAGTTATTTACAGAAAAAAAATCCGTGAATTTCTTATTATTATGTGTCTCTTTCAATTGAATGAGATCCCCTCCTACGAACTAACTCTAACAACTAAATTTATACAATCCTACGGAGTAAAGGGACCAAGTTCTTTACCGCTAGTAAGAATCAAGGATTGAAAAAATGTTACGTTAGGGATAATTGCGAAGCCTCAATAATCAAAGTTTTAAAATTGCCTTACAATTAGTTATATTTTAGAGATGGTTGTTGGATGGAAAATCGAATGAAAATGAATGAAAACGAACGATATAAGAAATGACCGCATCATTTTAAGGGTAAAGGGTGGAATGTTCAGCCAAAAAGAGAGTTCAGCCAAGAGGTGTCGGTATTCAAATCAAAGCATTCAATACTCAAATAGCGCGTGACGGTAAATGCATTTTACCGCGCGCACCCACGCCCAAAGTTTTGTTCTCGTTGAACCTTGAAGACTTTTTAACGAGAAAATTACGCATGAAAAATGTTGAACACCTTAATTATTAACTACAAAATTACATGTTTAAACTAAAATTAATCCAAAATGCGTAGGTGTTTCGATAATTAGACGGTAATTATTCTTTTAGTACCGATAACCGATAAATTTTCATAACCCAGGAAAAGATTACGCGATATAGGAAAAGCTTAAAGCGAAATACTAGCCCCTTTGGAAAATTTGCATATGATAAGCAAATCCTATGTATCCTATGCTAATTTTGCGCGAGCGTCCACGGCAATCGCGCAAAATTAGCATAGGATACATAGGATTTGCTTATCATATGCAAATTTTCCAAAGGGGCTAGTATTTCGCTTTAAAGCGAAATACCAGCCGGTTTTTGAAATGCATCTCAAGTACTTGCATTCCTATGCATTTATGCAAAGTGGGGTCTTCTTGGGGTCTAGTTTTTATGCTAATTCTTGATCATTTGCATCTGCTGCATAAGAAAGCAGTTGTACGGTACGGAATGCGTTTCAAAAACCTGCCGAACAATTTGCAATTTGCAACAAACAACGAACAAGAAATTTGCAATATTTTATAAGAAATTTGCTATGTCAGTACTTAGAGACCAGGATTCAACTGTACAATACGGAAGCAAAAAGGTTAGTTCTGGTGAAAGGGTATCAACGAAATTAGAAGCACAACATTCGTGAACCGGCTCGGGAGTTCCCCCGTGAGAAGATACAGTACATTTCTGAACTGAGTAGGAATGCAGGGATAATTCAGAACTATGGGGCCGTGGAGCGGAATTTACTAATTTTGGAGACTGCCTAATTTAATTGGCTGAAAACTAAGTGTACGGTCAGTCCGATTCAGATGATGTGTGCAATGTGAAAACAAAAAGGTATGTTTGGGAGGGGGACCCGCAACATAAATCCTAGAGTGTGCTGCACCCATGTGGGTGTGCGCCGCATGTGTGCGAAGGGTGCGCGAGTCATAATAAGAGTTTTTCTACGTTTGGAGAGATTCGCGGCCCCCACTTATTGTGGGCCAGCGAGCTCGGTCCTCAAAAAACTGCAAGATTAACTAAGAGACCCAACATCAGAATTACCATACAAGAGTCCGCTGTTTACAAACTTATTTTGTGATTTGCTTTTCTAATGCAAGTCTGTGAAACAGCCCTACAAGAACTTGCAATCATATTTCTTTCAATTTTCACCTGTTTTTCATAATTCATTTTCAAAAGATCTATTTTTACCCCCACGTTTATGTAGCTAAAATGTGCTCTCTTATCATAGAGTCAGAAGATAAGTAATAAATCTGAAAACGAAAGATTAACAGCCACAATTATCAGAACTAGAAAAGGTCTTACTTTAGCAAAACAAAGAGCTAACACGAAATATCAAAGTTCACGTTAAAATATAGTTTCTCGGATACCATATAGGTCAAATTTATAATTGCGATAAGCTAAATTTCGTTTTCTGACGAAACTCAATGAGAAATGCAGTGCTAGAATTCACAAAAATCTAACCAAGAGTTTAAAAGGTCAGACACACGGGGAAAAATAGCTGCCGAACTACACTACGCTGAAAGATAAAGATTTCAGATATATTACTGTGGAAACCTGAATTCCAAACCACCACAAATGTTAGCTGTGGATCAGAATAGAGCGTACCCAGGCTACGAACAAAATTAGGTCGTATACATATTTGAAAATAGTCATGACCGCTAAATTGTGACTGTGTGACAATGAGATTGCGCCAGGGTATAGCCTATTCTCTAACATGAGCACATAGGAACACACACGTCGTAGATGTCCACTGTATTTGAAAAAACAATCATATCCAGCAAATAATTTTCAAAAATAAAGGATCAGCTCTAAAATTCTATTTTCAGCCAAAATTTGCACACGAGGAAGCGATTTTCCGATTCCATCTTATAATTCCTCTGGTTGTAAATTTGTCTGATTTTACATGGGAAAAAGTGAAGTTGTGAGGAGATAAGAGAGACACGCGTGACACTCAAATTTAGATACTTCAAGAATACATGCAATTAAAGGGTCAAGCCGCGAAAAAAATTATAAGACGACAGTTTCATACATATACCATATAATATAATATACTATGCCTGCGAGCGTACGTCCATGAAACTGCGCTTGACACGGGCATTTGTTTCTAATTTCATCATATGACACAAAGAAATCCACACAAAAACAACAACTTCACATAAAATCGTATATCGTATACTTTATTGGTGAAAAAAAACATTTAGTACAAAACATCATAAAGCAAACGAATCGAACAATTGAAAGAAGCGAGAGCAGAGTGCCAGTTTCACATATCACATCGTTTAGAACTTTTTGTGCTTACCATATTTTTTCATGGTGCCGTTGACCATTTGTAACTTGCAAAACTGATTAAAGAGCTCTTCTAATTTTGCCACCATTGACTGGCTTACCGTATCCTGTTACACATTGACACCTTTGTACGCTACCTCAGGAAAAACCAACGGAAACCATGAGGCATTCCCGGCTATGCGAACATCACAAGTTTTAAAGAGGTCAGTCACGTGGTTGTCAGACAGTGACACACAATTTGCATATTATGGTCATAATAAGCGCGGCAAATGTGCGATACTCAGTTACTCCAAGCTTGAAGCTGAAGATACACCTTAGGGTACACCTTAGGGTAAAGGTTCCTTAGCGTTTTTGGTGTCGGTGAATGTTTCACTAAAACTTGTGATCTACGAAACAGCAGGGGGTGTCTGATATTGTAAAAGCACGATGGACTTTTTGCCGTTTAGTTCGAGATTTAAAATACGGTATCTTCTGACGCTCTCCTCTCTCTCTCTCTCCCCTCGCTCACTCCACTCTCACAGTATATTCCACAATTACACTGATTCTTCCGCTCATTCTGAAGCATTCATTCTATCACATATTCTCTCTCTTCTCTCGCTAACTCTCTATATAACTCTCATTCTCCCTCTCTCGCTACCTTTGATTCTCTCCCTTTCCATAACCCTTCTCTCACTCCAGCACACTACCACTCGTTCTCTGACACCAGCGATCTCCCTTTAATTCTCTCATTCCATGACGCACCCTCTCCTTCTATTTCCTTCCATAATATCCACGTCTTATCTCTCTCTCTCTTCCTACTTCTCTGCCCAACTAACTACCCCTCACTTTCCAAGCATACAGTATCCCCCCTCTCTCAATGTATATCATCCTCTCAAAACCTCCACACTCAAATGCTCTTTCTCTCTGTCTCTATTTCTGTCTCAAACACTACCTCCCCGTATAATCTCTATCTCCCTTTAGCCCTCTATGCTGCTCTCCCCACCCTTGAATACTCTCTCCCCGTATTACTTGTCTCCCTCCCTTCCTTTCTGCCATTCACATTCTCTCACCGAAACTCTCTCGCAATGAGATGTTAGTGAGACAAAAATACGTGGTGAATAGTCTAGGTTTACATCACCTTTATCATCATTCATCTTCAATACCGTATACCTGCAAGGGTGACCATCAATCACTACATACCGTACCATCACTACTATAAGACAAGGGAGGTAGACAGTCTTCGCACACCCACACCCACCCAAGGCATTGGTTCGGGAGCTCCCAAGCCTGGTGACTCCCCTTTCCAACTACGCGGGGGATGTTCTGCTACCTCAGAGTACAATGCCGGGAAATGGCCCAAGTTTCGATTCACTAGTGCCAACCCCAGTGACACTGGTTGCCAACCGAGAGAGGTTGACTACCAGACCGTACCGCTTAGTACCATCAGACGGGCTCTGCTTCTAGTTCCAATACACAAGGCAAAACCCAAGACCGCCTTCTAGTACTCTGCATACCCAGATCAGTTCCTAACACACCGTCGGCTGGGAATGGTCCAGGAAAAGCATTACGCACGCAGTCCCCGGTGGGTGTCAACAGCCACACGCATCTCAGTCCCGATCTAACGGATGGTATGTAAATAGTACCTCCGAACCGGGCGCCTCCCTTCGGCATAATTTCTGACCACGCATGCGCGAAACTGACTGGGTATGCAGAGTACTAGAAGAGCGGCTTGGGTTTTGCCAAGCATATTGAAACCAAAAGCAGAGCTCGTCTGATGGTACCAAGCGGTACAGTCTGGCAGTCAACCTCTCTCGGTTGGCAACCAGTGTCACCAAGGTTGACACCAGTGAACCGAAACGAGGGCCATTTCCCGACATTGCACTCCGAGATAGCAGAACATCCCCAACGCAGAAGGAAAGGGGAGTCACGAGGCTTGGGAGCTCCCGAACCAATGTCCCGGGTGTGCGTGAATGTGAGAAGACTGCCTGGGTACCCTTATCTTACTGTAGGGATAGAACCGTAGGCAGTGACTGATGGGAACCAGGAGCAGGTATACTGTATTGGAGACGAACAGGAACAAAGGTGATGTAGACGACGTCGGAAAGCTCCAATTTTTTATTACTGACACCTCACCGTCAAAAACTCTACGCAATCTCCAACACTCTTCTAACCCGATAGTTTCCTTCTACTGGCATTCTCACTCCAACTCTCTCTCTCTCTCTTTCAGCTCTCTCTTTCTCTCTCTCTAAATGCTCCCTTCTCTCTTTCTAACCTCATTCTCTCTCGTTTCTTACCTTCTCTGCCCCCCCCCACACTTCTCCCTCTCATCCGAACAGTTATCACTACCGAACCCCCTAGCTTTCCCTCCCTCTCACCCATGTATTCTGCATTACATCCTCTCTCTCCTCTCTCTCTTCTCCCTTTTCTGTCTCTCTTCTCTTTCATCTCTCTCCCTCTCCCCTCCCTCTCTCTTCTCTCTCTTCTCGTTCAGCTCTACCCCTCTCCCGCTCTTCTCTCGCCCTTCTCCCTCTTCTCTTTCAGCTCTCTCTCCCCCCCCCCCCCCCTCTCTCTCGCTCTCTCTTCTCTTTCAGCTCTCTCCCCTTCTCTCTCTCTCTCTCTCTCTTTCTTCTCTCTCAGCTCTCTACCTATTCTCCCTCTTCTCTCTCAGCTCTCTCCCCCTCTCTCTAACCCTGTATCTCTCTCTCTCTCTCTCTCGTTAGGCTTTATTTCAGGTGCTTCGAGCGCTCTATGACACGCTGATTGCCAAAAAATATGCTCGATAACTGCATGTCTTATATGTTAAGTTCTCTTGACATAATCGGCACGTTGCAGTTTTCAAGCATAGGTTTCGAAACCACGAGTCATGTCGCTTTACTTCATTTCAGTCATCAACTTCTTGAGCGTGGCTCGGGTGGAAGATCATCGACTTACATCGTAACACATCAAATAATCGTTGATTTCAATCTTCTATGTATTTTCACGAGCAAATAAATCCGTATGCTCGTATGCACATAAATACTGTGCTACTCCAGAAAAAAACACGTTCCCTTCAATTTAAGAAGCCAAAATCTATCAAAAGTCTAAATTTCCCACAAAACGACCCACCGAATTGATTTTTTTCTACGTTTATAATATTTCTCTAAAGGTCTCATTTTTGACTAAAAATATCCCCTAAAAACTCAAACTAACAATGGAATTTTGATAATTTTGGCGACTTAAATTGTAGGGGGAACATGACTAGGAACTTCAAAAAGTAAACTTCAACTGACCTTTGACAAGGCTGTCCTGGATGTGAACCACGGTGGTGTCCTTCCCTTTCTGTCTACCGCAGCATACGAAGAGAACTTGAGCAGTGTTGAGGTGTTCAACAGCCTTGAGGTCCGCGTCAGCGAGGAGCGCACCCTTCAGGAGGACCAGCTGTAGACGACATCTGCAAAGAGTTATCATAAACGATGGACAAAAAATCGATGCAATAAATTAAAGGAGTATCGCACGTGGTTTTGAGCTGATAAACCGATGATTATTCGCAAATATCTGTAAACAAGAACCAATTACAGGAATACAGATGCCCATATATGATTGCTAGAAAGACGCTTATGATATCTCACCGAGAATGGATTGTAACTTACCATGTCTTTGAGTTGAACCATTTGTTTCACGGTAGAGGCGGCTATATATGGAGCGTCCTTATACTTCAGAGTACGACTTGTTGAACCATTCTTCAGATTACCCTTAAACATAAACTATAAATTATTATCAACTGAAATAATAACAAACAATTCTTAAATGAGCATCGAAAATTGGAAGCAAATCACTTAAACTTGTGCAATTCTAGTTGCAATCCAACTACGAATAAAGTAACACATAGAAAATATAAACTAAACTAAAGAAACAATATATAAAGATCAACATGATAGCACTGAATATAGACTGTCTATAAAAACACAAACTGAAATTACACGCACTAATTTATTTGCATGCATATGTTAATGTTTAGTCTAATGTTCGCATGCTAAATTGTGGGGCGTGGCTTAGTGAAGGAGAGAGTGCGAGTCCGGGAGAGAGGCCAGAGAAAGAGCAATGCGTGCAAAAAGACAAGGTTACAACAAAAGAAAAGGTCACAAACAATTGGGAAATAGAATTAAGATAAAGTAATTACTTATCAAAGTATAATAAAGTAAAGAAATTAAGCAAAGGTTCGATAATTCACAAAGGAAGAAAAACTGAAATCCAGGAGCATTTTCTAAATTTATTGTAAAGTTTTTGGCATGTGACAAATGAAGAAAGATTAGAGAGAGTATTATTAATTAAATGAAAAACGAAACTAATGCGATATAGTTGAGCTGAGTTAGTAACGTCCCATAAAGGCATGCATACCGCATACCAGTCATTCACAGCAGTAAGTTAGAACTGCTGATTACTATTCGATTTGCAATAATAATAGAACAATGAAAACGAATAAAGAAACAAGAATAGGCTAAACTAAAAGTATATGAATATGAAATATGACTGCACTGGATAAGTCCACGCGTCTAAAAAACTAACACTGCAAATACTCGCAGTATTTGCATGCAAACACTCATATGCTAATTTGCTTGCTAATTTGCGCATGCTAATTATTGTGGCGAGAGATCTTGAGAGACCAGAGAACGATACAAATCCACAATTGACAAAACGCGTATGTGTTAGAAAAATCTACTTTTCAACATTTTACATGGAAACAGAAACTCGACAAATTATATTTCTGTCCTTTACAGGCAGCGGACTGCAGGGCCCTCCTGCGGGACGCCATGAACGATAGTCCTAGCTTTAACCTTTAGGCTTTAGCCCTTAATGAATAAAGTAAATTAGATAAATTTCTGTAGTCTGTAGGAAATGCTCCAATTGTCAACTGCAACTCGTCGTCGGCTCAGAACTCAGAACCTCTGCGGTACTTCAAAGTTCAAGTTCAAAGTTTTGAACATTATTGAACAACACCCTACACCTGTTTGATTTAAGATAGGTTTTTAGAACATTTACAAAAAAAATCAAAAGGCTCATATCGAAATAGCCTTCATGTGCATGTGAATACGCTTTGAGTTTGACTATACAGTTTCAAATCAACTATTTTACTACGCTTTACTGCTTTTGGTAACCCTAAAAATAAGTTAATTCACCTAAACGAGACCATATGTTAATCTTTCATAAACTACTATGCAAATTTCGCCACTCAGTTATTCACAGTTTTCTAACACAACCGATACTGATTGTTCTACTTGGTGAGTGTTTTTATTCAATAAAATATTTTTATGCAAACACCATGTCTACATATGTGGGTTGCTTCCTTAGTTATTGGTATGGTATGGGTAATTTGTTTTCCGCTAAAAGTTGGCAATCTAATAAGAATTAAGATCGTCTGTTCCATAAAAAAAATTATTCTGAGCCTAGCACATCAAATTGAGAGAGCGCATCTCCGCTCAAGATATGTGAAAAGATAAAAAATAAGTATAAAATGTGCATGAGCTCTTGTGATAATTCTCTTGTTTTTAGTTGAACTGACTCTCGAATGTTCAGTCTCTTCACTGGCGATCTCCATGACCAAGAAGTGTACAGAGAAACGACTTTCATTCCACTGACAAAGAAATCGATAAAGACAAGAATACTGTCGATAATTAATAGGGATATTGATCGAGTTCAATAAAGTGTTTGACATGATATTTGATGTGATTACGGTATCTCGTTGGTTGACATAATCTTACATCCCAGACCCAGACCATCTTTTCACGGAATGGGTAGCAGTTCCCAGTTCCCAACACCTTCTTTTATTTGTAAGAATGGTTATTGTTTTCCTCTAGTAGATTGGCGATTTGCACACTAACCCCGGAGATACATACCCCCGAAATGTTTGTGCACGTTTTAGAAGTGAGCGATACTGGCGCCATATCCGCGCCGCGTTCTTTCTTTTTTTCGTTTCTGAATCCAAAGAACGCACGACCAAAAAATGGAATGATGCCAACAAAAGGGAGTCTGTTTCTGATTGGAGAATTCGATTATATAAAGAGAATTGTTTGGAATAAATGGAATGAACTGGGCCACAGCTGGGACCCACTCTGTGTTATTTGAAGTGGCCCAACAGAAAACAAAGTCCTTTTTTACATTTAATCCTTTTACAAAAACTCTCAAAAATTGATCTAATTATGGATGGAAGAGAACATATTATATTACGGTCTTCATTTTTGGTGTTATTGGTGTTGTCCTGACATTCAAGTCTGGATATTAATATTTTTGTAACTTACTAACATTGATTTATAAGAAATAATAATATTTAGTTAACTAATATTATTTGCAGCTATACTGATGGACTTGGAAAACTTATATTTTAAAGTATGAATAATAAATTCTACTGTCAATAAATCAAACCTTTTAAATACATCCAATTAGTTTGCCTATTAGCGAAATACCGGCCGGTTTTGGAAACACATCGTGGACAACTGAATTCTTAGGTATTTATGCTAATTTGCACGAATTTAGCTCGATTTTTATTCTAATTTATTGTCACTTGCATAGGCTGCATAACAATGCTGGTGTAGTCGGTGTTTCAAAAACCGACAGGTATTTCGCTTTAAATAAATCGCGAGTTTCTTTACAGTTTCTCGTTTGTTGTATATGATGTGATTTGAGGGGCTGTGATTCCCAACAATCTACATTCGGTTTAACTAAATCTGAATCAAAATACTTCGGAAGTTTTTGATGTACAACTGGAACTTTGTACAATATGTATAATCGTTTCCTTGTTGTTCCTGTCTGCCTGATTTCCTTCCTTGTTAATTATACACCTAATTGCTAAACCTTCCGGTACATTTATTTTACCACTAATTATTGAAGAATTCTGAGAAACATGAAAGGTCGGAGGCTTTTTGCCCTGATATTCGAAACGGTCCTTTTACTAGTATTATTATTGTGAATAATGTGCCGACGTTATTTCGTTCCCACAGGAATCCTAGTTCCCAGTTCTCACTGGGAACGCATTCCGCCTACTTGAAAATTACCTAATTTCTGTAGAATGCTCCAAAAAAATATATTCTAGGTTACTTAGATTTCTTGGAAATTAATTTTTAATGACCCTACCACTACCATAGGAGTTTTAGAATATGAAACAATTAAGCTAATTGGAAATTGCACTTGCAAGCTAGACTTCCTGACGATAAAACTTGTAATTAACATTTTATTAAGGGACTTGCTTTGCGCACTAAACTTCCTGATTTAGCCTTTGTAAGGCATATCGTCACTTTAGCTAATCAAATTTTCTGTGCCAGAGACCCTTCTTTTAGGGGAACAACATACTAGATACTAGAATTTGCTTTGACTTGAATAGATGTAAAGAAATATAAATAACTCAAACTATCCTATATGGTAATTGTCAACCTCACAATCAGAATCAGCTGCTTCTTATCTTGTATTCTTTGTGATATTTCTTATGTTAGCTTTGTTGGCATTTTCATTTTTGTATGATGAATTCAGTAGAGCGTAGTGAGAGATGGTCCTGGTAAAGAAATATATATATATGAATGACCTGCATTTCATAATTGGGCGTGCAGACAAAAATATTGAGGGAACTACGTACATGGGGTCCGGTTGCTCCCGTGAACGGTGTTCGTTTACGCAATCTGGATGAAGAACCGCTGGAAACATGTTACATGTGTCATCATTGAGTTCTGATTGTGAGGTTGACAATTACCATATAGGAAAGTTTGAGTTATTTATATTTATTTACATCTTTTGAGTCCTTTGACGATTTTTGAATACACGATCATTGCGGTCTTTTTGCAAAAATATTCTGTGCATTTCTCTTTTGCATCGCATTTATATTCTTTATAACAAGAGCGCTCCTCTTGAAGTGGGTATACGTAAACCTCAAGATATATGTAGAAAGGAGATATAAGACATGTATGTATAAAGAGGTCAACTAGATCCTAGGAAATCGACCGAAGTTGAGCGTTTAAGACCTAAAACAAGATCTTGCATACTAGAATATTTTTTGATAATATTTGGACCGACGCTCACATATACTATATACTTACATTCATTTTTACGCTGAACACCACGTTTTGGCTTCTAATTACGGTATCTTCAGTGGACCCCGTTTGCGAATACTTTCAAAAGTTTCTATGTTACGCCTTCGCATTTGTGTTTGTGACTTCATGACTTCCTGTAGTGTCTGACTAGTCTGACAGAAAATCCCTTGAAGCCTTTATGTGCCCTTCAAGAGAGAAATGACCACGACATAATTTACTCCTATATTTATCTCCTAATACATATTTCAATACACAATATTTATAAAGATGAACCAGTGTTGACATCGACACAGTTCACTCTCACCAATGTCACAAAATTGCCTTCAACCAATAACTCATACAATCACGCCATATGTTCTATCACATAGTGTTGTCTATTTCCTGGATGGCCAATTAGCAAAGCAATTAGCGGATCAGCTGGATGACTTCGGGCGTATGTACTTCTCACCCGGTTAAGTGTCCTATTGTTGTCCAATTGTCACGTCAGCTCCATCATTTATCATCCATCATCAGTAGTAAAGGAATTGTTGGCCTCTGTAATCGTTGATATATTTCTTATCCCATTTGATGTGGTCATCGTACTAGTGAGACCCAACCACAGTAAAATCCTCGTATTCGATTATTGTCGAGACGGGGGTGTCATGATTCTCATGACATTTTTGTTCTTTAATTTTCTATATTTTCCTATATTTCCTATTCTTCAAAGTACATATTATATTTTATTCGCCTTTCTTTTTCTGTACATTCAAAAAGTTTTGTTTCAAATATGATTAACTTATTTCACAGTTTATTCATCTATGATTATCGACCTTGTGTCATTTGCCGTACATGCACGGAACTCAAACATAGTTTGTTTCTCTGCTATGAGTCGAAACTTACTCTTACTTATTGTTAGAGGTAGGCTACCTGGAAATACCGGGTGCTACGACCGTTTTATAGCACCATGAGGCAGCTTTGGTCTTTGATTTCTATACTTTTCTTTTTATTTATACATTATGTTACCTTTTCATTTTGAGTATATAACCCATTAAATATATTGTGATGTACATTATCCGGCCACTCTGCCAATTCAATTTGGGCGGTGTTTCGATTGAAGTCTGTTATTACACTTTATATCAAAGACGTGATATCTAAGGGATAGATCTCATCACAGAACAATTGGAGGAGAAACAAAATTACGGGGCTTATGTAACACCCTGAGAGACCATGTGATCAAACAACCTCACTTCGGGTAGATGTTAGTTGATGTATAACCCAGGGTTAAATTACATAAGTTTTAGATGTAAGAGGAGATTTATAATGATCACACGAGCTGAACTGAATCCTTTAGATTTAACACTAGGTTAGCCTATATCTTTGTAAACGTTACTAAACATTTCGTAATTTTCTGAGAGAACGTTGTGTTCCGGTATCCTAACATACCATATCCGTTATTACGAACACTAAAAAGTGCATCGTTTTTTTCTTTCTTTCTTTTTCGTTCGTTCGTGCGTTTTTTCTTTAGTATCTCTTGTTATAACTTATAACTTATAACAAAAGAAGCTTTCCCCCCTACTCCTAACGCCTCCAAAATGATAAAAAATTAACGAGAATTTCTTTCAGTTAACATCATTTTTTTTTATCTACAGTGGTCTCCGGGACCTATTCTTATTCGAAAACATGTACTAAAATGTTTTGACGGGACACATTAAAGTGGTCGACGAGTTGTCAGGTGTCAGCTCTAGCAACACGTTACGGGGAAAAGCTGTGACAACACTTTAAATTTTTTAAACAAAATTCTATCTTTCTCTTTCTCTCTACCCTCTTTATCATTCTGTCGCACTCTCTCCTTCTCTCTTCCTCTATCTCTCTCTCTTCTCTTTCTCTTTCTCTCTCTCTTTCTCTCTCTCTCTCCCTCTCTCTTTCTCTCTCTCTCTCTCTTTCACTTTCTCTCTCTCTTTCTCTCTCTCTTTCTCTTTCTCCCAAAATCCCTTTCTATCCTTCTTCATATCTCTCAGTCTATGTCCCTTCACTCTATATCATCTCTGTGGCCTCTCCTATCACTCTCAAACACTTTTTTTCCTTGGTCTGCCTGGTGTGGATTTTCCACACGTTGAAATTCGTCAGGATTCGAAAACTTCCTGTTTTGTATTACGATTGTCTTGTTGATTCCTAAAATAAGGACCAATTAATAAAAAAAGTTAATTATTATTCCACGACCGTGAGGGATTACGCGTCTTGCACTAACGTAAAGCGAAATACCGGCCGGTTTTTGAAACACATCGAGTAGACCAGAATTCTATGCAGCTTATGCACAAATTTGAATAAAAAATCGAGCTAATTTCGAGCAAAATTAGCATAAATACGTAAGAATTCAGTTGTCCACGATGCGTTTCAAAAAGCGGCCAGTATTTGGCCGCGCTCTTCATGCACTCCTGGGTCTCTCTAGGCGCCAGCTATGCTTTTCAAAAGAAGCTTCCGTAGAAAAAATTTCTTTAGAATTTTAAGAAGCAGTTTTTTTTTTGTAATTTTTTGCCTCTTTTCTTGTGTCCTTCCTGTGCAGACACATCTCACCTAAGGTAGGCGGAATTCAAGTTAACTTCCTTTTATTTGGGTGTAGGGTTGTTATCCCCTCTCAACTTTATACCCTTAACCCTCTTCTCTCTATATTACTTTTCTTTCTTTAAATTTCCCTCGTTTTCTCTCTCTCTCCCTCCCTCTCTCTTCCTCTCTCTCCCTCCCCCTCTCTCTCTCTTTTCTGCGTGTAGTTGTATCTGAAACAGACAGCTACTCCCAAAACCTTGCTTATCTTTTACTGTGCATAATATTTTGTCATCCGCGTATTATACACCAGACGGCTATCGCCGCCTGAGGCGACTACAAATACTTCGCATACGTCTCCTCGAACAGCGCATATTTATATGAAACGTCTGAAGCGTATATTTAGACGATTATGTAATTACATTGCGCTTATTTTGGAAGTGTGCGTACAGTTGCCTACTTATTACAAATGTCTGAAACGTAGAAACGTTCGTTGTGGTCGTAACCACAAATAAAATCACCTGGCCACAAACTCTTCTCCTTTATATAATAAGACATACCTGCTCTATATAACTGGCCCTAATTGGTAAAAAAGGCCTTCCTTTTCTGATAATCATAAACGTTCACAATTTTCAACTATAATATTGTCTATTTCCGCAAAACTATTCAAGTTATGCTTCCCAAAATAAGAGACACTTCAGTTTCCACTTCGTTTCACATGGAACTTCCTTCTTTTCAATTGAATTATTTAAGAGGAAATCTCGTCTTTCAAAAGAAAGAAACAAGCCCCCTCGCCGTGTCAGACCACGCACCTTTTGTGTTTGGTGCCGCTAGCTGCATATTCCTTTTTATCATCAATATTTCTTTTCTATTTAATCAAATCAAATTTTGTTGATATATAAACTTCCTCGATCTTCCGTGATAGGTAATACAGTACGAAATCACATATGACATATTTCCTTTTTGTGCAATTTGAACGGTTCACTCAGCTCCATACCATACAATACGACAGCTGAGTATGGCTTTCGTTCACATGAATAGGGGTTGCTAATTGTGAACCTGACAATATTTATACTGATATATTGATACTAAAATTATTACGGGAATGATTGCAACCGCCGTCCCTATACAAACGTAACAGGGTCTTACCATAAAATACATATTTTTCGATTTTTCGTAGAATCAATTTTATCTCGCTTTTTCTAGATCTCGCCAGACAACGATGTCAATGCGAAACATTTCTTGTATGAAAAAGCTCATAACTCGTCTCATCTGTTTCCCTTGTCAATTGGTCATTACTAAACAAATTTCAACAGAAAAACATGAAACGCGAACAAGATTTCACAGTGAAATCAAATAAGAAAAATAAAACGACATTCAACATCTGTCCGACATTTTTATTGGAAGTTGAAAAGGAAAACATGGTCAAACGAGGGTTTGGAAAAGTTTAGGTGTCATGGAATGAGGTTTTTACAGTGTTCTTGCTGAAACCTTCTCTGCACAAGCAAACTCATCGTCAGTGTAACTTTTTTTAATCTTGTACACAACTCTTCAAGCATTATCATCCCCTATTGTGTTATGCTGAAACCACCTTTAACTCACTTACAATGTGAAACTTTAACGGTGTTCTCGCAGAGAACGCTGAGGTTGTACAGCGAAAAAGGAAGAGGAACCTGCTTGTCGCAGCGCGCTTAATTATTTCGTCCATTGTTCACCTCGCGACATTTTCGCGACCGGTTATCGTGATGCATATCAGCATATCCACTTTTTCTTGGTGAACCTGCCCACCTATGTGCGCTTGATCAAAGTATATGTATGGATCCCGTATCAAAGAATAACGCCTCATGCACTCATGCTACAAAACACGCACAAAAGGACTTTTTCGTTGTTATCGTATAGATCTTTGAGCCTCTATTTCTTTTCCATTGTACGTTTTTTGCAAATACTTTCCCTATTGTAGTTTTCTGGATAAGGGTACATTGTATTGAAAACAATGAAACACGTGATTACTCGACAACGAGTTTCTTTCCAGAGCTCGCCAATCTAGGTATCATTCGCTTTGCAGATTTTCTTGCCCTTTGATCTCTCGTAATCTCCACAGGCGTCCACAAAAGTGTCCTCATATTCACTATCGATCGATGAATTTGTTAGTGCTTCAGTAATCGATAGTGCCGAGGAGGCTAGAGTGGAGACGTCCATGGTTGAAAACAGCCAGAGTTACGGTACTATCGTTGCTCAATAGAAAACGGAGCCAGCTTCTGAAAGGAAGAGCGAATTATTTTACATATTAAATTATAACTTTGCTACGTGTCCTGACTACGTGAGCCTTGACATAGTAAACAGCTGTAACAAAACATAAAGGAGAATGGATAGGTGGTAATTGAGATAATAAACATTACGTGTGAACGTAGTCCACCATACTATATACTGTTCACTAAACACCTACAATACCACTTTAAAACATTTTGTAATACTAAAAATATAGCAGTCAATGAAGCATTTACAACGGAACGTCGATATGAGCAACCTCTCCCATTTATATTTATTTTCTAGCATTGATTTTACTAAAGCGAAATGCTAGCCCCTTTGGAAAATTAGCATATGATAAGCAAACCCCAAGGAACCTATGCTAATTTTGTACGATAGTCCACGGCAATCGTACAAAATTAGCATAGGATACATAGGATTTGCTTATCATATGCAACATTTTCCAAAGAGGCTAGCATGTCGCTTTAACGCGTTGCGACTCCGGCGAATATGAGATTTCCAGGGTTAACTCATATTTCAAAAAAAAGCAAAAAAATCCTAAAAAGGTCTGGGTTTTTTGCACAGAAAGTGACTGGAATACGTAAGCGAAATTGGATACTCGGCTTCGTCCTTTAATTGAGACAAAGATATTAAGACGGGGTCAAATGGGGACGTTTGCACTGAAAAAATACTAAAATCTACTAAACCCAGTCTAGTTTTAGGCTTTAGATGCAGGCAGCTTAATGGCTAAAGCGAATTACGGCCGGTTTTTGAAACGCATCGTGGACAGCTGCGTTATTATGTATTTATGGGGGGTCTAATTGGGGTCTATTTTTTATGCTAAATTATGCTCATTTGCATATGACACATAAGAATGCTGATGTACTCGATCTCGATGCGTTTCAAAAACCAGCCGGTATTTCCGCTTTAAAGCAGTGGAGTGGTAATCCAAAGCTTCTTGGTTCGATTCCCGCTTGTCCAAGAGACCAAATTTGGGACCACGCCTTGACACAAAAAAAATAAAACGGGTTGTATATATGCATTAAATATATAAATACTTGGAATTTATAAAGGTTGTAAAAGGAGATAAATAGATAAAAATCGTGTTTCTTACTTTTATCTATTATTTGCAGGATTTACCACCTACTCTTATGCCCTGCCCTCTTATTAGTTTTGATATTAGATCTTTTGCGCAGCGCTTTTTTATTAACGAAACCACGTGTGCAATTAGCTGGGGAATAGCACTAGAGTTCATCTTAAATTTCTTTTTTGGCACTTGCAAGCAAACATAAGTAATGGCTCTAGAAACCATAAAAGGAGCATATATCAATATATCATCATGATACATATATTCAAGATATTTATTTTTGTCTCATAGTAAGAGTGTAGCCGTTTTGCAAGCCAATAGCAAACAGTATACAAAAACACATTATACATTATACAATTCGGCGTCAAAAACTTCACCATTTACCAATAATGATCAACCAATAAATTTGTTTCTTTATCATAAGAACAACTGTTTCAATTTGACAGTAAAGGGTTATGTGTGAACTAAGCAATGCTGATAATTCGTAATGTTAGTGTATTTGATTTGGGCGAGATAGAAACAAATAGCGTTTTATTTATCAGAAACTTATGCTATGAGATGGGTATCGCAACGATATGCTAATTGTAAGATGAAAACTTTAAAACGGAAGGGAACGTGGTTTTGAAACAAATGATGTGACGCGAAAGAAAACAGCGTTTCCATCTATTATATGCAAATGCGTTCCATTCTGTGCGAACCACAAAATTTTGCATGTTATTTATGGAAATGCAGCACACACATTTCGAAACCACGTGTCATGTAGCTTTAAAAAATCTGTAATAGAACCAAAGACGAGACTGTATTTCTATATTCTGAGCGTGAGGTGCGAAAAGCAATGTTTGATGGAATATTAATACCTTTATCAGAAAGCGACCAAATGGAGACACACAGAGATGTATACTTAAACCCTTATTGATTGGTAGTGTTCGCATTAAAGGAGTGTGGCACGTGGTTTGGGAAAAGTAGGTTAGTCTATACTTCCATGCATTTATGCAAATTGTGACGCGCGACTGACAAAACTTGACAGTACATTGCCTCGCAGAAAAGAACGAGTCATACACAAAAAAGTTGAATTGAAATCATTTTATATATGTGTTTTGTCCCTATTATAGCACTTCCTCTACATTTTTCTCTGCTCTCCCTCTTATTCAATATCCTCAATAAATAAGGGTTGCGAGCGGTACATCAACGCAAACCTTGCACGAAAACGTGAGCGCGAAAACCTTGCGAAACCCAAAAATTCATGCCCGTCCGTTGTCCGTTTCTAAACGGCGAAATAGTTAACGTTAGCACTTTTTATGAAAACCGAGAGGACATGCTACGATTTTCCGAAAAATGGTGCGGGGCAAAGATTGGTCGACACCAGTTACTCAATTTCTGCCTTTCGCAATCTCTCTATCTGGCTATCTCTCTCTCTCTCTCTCTCCCTCCCTCTGTCTCTCTCTCTCTATCTCTCTCTCTCTCTTCCCCTACTCGTGATTCATTTACCTTCTAGTATTACCTTTTTCAATAATCAAAAGTTGAAAAACAAAACAATGCTGGGAACATATGCAAAGATCACGAGTAACACGAGAAAATCTCGGAAAAGAACTTCTTATACACACGTGACTTGAAATCTCAGATGTAACAAAAGAAAACATTTACTTAGTTGGCTCGGTCCAAATTCTATTTCATGGTACGATTACGGTACCTGGCCTTCGCGCCAAAATTCAATTTAAATCGGGCGGGTAGGTGCAATATTAATCAATACAGAGAATGTGGGCCTTTCGCCGGGCCGGGGAGCATAAGTGCCTCTACCTTCCCCCGGTGCCCTTTCTCTCTTATTATGATTTTAAATAATAGATTATTATCATTTTTTGTTTTACTTATTTGTTCAGCCACTGAACTGATGAGGGTCAGGCTGGGTTTTTGCCCGTCTTCAGTAGGACCCGAAACGGGATTAAACTATTTTATTTTTATAATTTATTTGTTTAACCCCGCCCCTCAACCCGCCATACCAAACATGGGGGCCGAACCGGGATCCTCTATAGGCGTTAGCCATGCAGGCTACGTCTATCAAGTTCATGCCAGTTGCGTTGATATATTCCGCTACTTTTTCACACATTCTGTTCTGGGGACCGCCATGGTCGTATTGGCACAAACCAATGGGAATGGTGAGGCATGAAGGGAGGTTCCGAATCTGTGGTTGGCCGGGTTTGAGGGAAATCTATTATTATTATTCAGGACCTAGGCCAGTGTTGTCATGCGAGAGGTTCGTCCCTGAGCCGCAAGGCCACACGTTCCCACCAGTCCTCCAGTTATTCTGAGATGGCAGAGCGCAGACTTCTCGCTAGGTTCCTTAGTGCCTACCCAAGACCCGGGACGTGTCTCTTGCTCAAGGGGGGCAAGTTGGCTCGGTCCAAATTCTATTTCATGGTACGATTACGGTACCTGGCCTTCGCGCCAAAATTCAATTTAAATCGGGCGGGTAGGTGCAATATTAATCAATACAGAGAATGTGGGCCTTTCGCCGGGCCGGGGAGCATAAGTGCCTCTACCTTCCCCCGGTGCCCTTTCTCTCTTATTATGATTTTAAATAATAGATTATTATCATTTTTGTTTTACTTATTTGTTCAGCCACTGAACTGATGAGGGTCAGGCTGGGTTTTTGCCCGTCTTCAGTAGGACCCGAAACGGGATTAAACTATTTTATTTTTATCTAATTGTTTTATCCCCGCCCCTCAACCCGCCATACCAAACAACTTTGCATAAATTCAGATTCTTCGGATAAAGAAAGTAGAAAATGCAGTAGCATACTGAGAGTGAAGTAATAATAAGTCAAGCAACTTAGTCAGACTTAGTTGGCAAAAACGACGAATAAAACAAAACGGTATGGCAGACGGGTTTTGAACCGTATGTTGGAGCTGTGTTACAGGCAAACTGATGTGCCCTTCTGGGCATTTCCGGCGCAGACGGACCCAATAGGCATATAATACATGAGTATTTGTCCAGCACACGTTACAAAGCCACGTTCCACTCCAATTTAATGTGGAGACCTTTTTCCCTCATAAAAGGTCTCTTTTCGTGGGTTCTCAAGTATCATTGACAGAAAGGCTTTTGTGATAGAATTGGAATAACAAACCCAAAGCACATAGGAAAGCTTGGAGGAAATAAATATCTAGCAAATGTTGCTGATGTTAGTCTGCAGAAACGTGCATTTCCAAGCACAGTATACAAAACTACTAGAAACATAATAATGTACGGCAGTATTTCAGCACGCCAACATAGTAACTTATTACGGTAACCGAGGGAAAAATCAGATATACCGGACTTTAGATGCTGGATTGTCAGTAGGCGTACTACAGTTATCCTAGCCGACAGCGTAGACATTTTAGGTCGATAGATTTATTTATATGATAGATAAGGCAATCAACAAGTGCTCTGGTTATGACCAAAAGAAACAGCGAAATACTGGCCGGTTCTTGGAACGTAATCCCGACCACGAATACGTAATAATTCAGTTGGCCAAGGTGCGTTTCAAAAACCGGACGGTAGTTCGCTTTAAATCTCCGTTAAACCAAGGACCAAGGGTCTTCATCTGTTGACTACTTGATTCGGGGTGGGGTTTTCTCTGTGTAGAAATGGGGTCGTCCGAAGGCAAATTGAGAAATCTGACCCCTTTTTCCGGTCGGTAAAAGGGACGGAATTGGGAATCAGAAAATTGGACCATTGGACACTGGGGCCCTAGGTGCTCTCATATGTTTAAACACTTAATTCCGAGCGGACTACAAACTACATGCTCCATGGATAGGGTGGATATGGTAATTAGTATCAGCTGGGAGCTGGGCGTATGGGAGCAACACGGAGTATCAAAATTAGGGTTAAAGCGAAATGCTAGCCCCTTTGGAAAATTTGCATATGATATGCAAATCCTATGGACTCCTATGCTAATTTTGTACGATCGTCCACGGCAATCGTACAAAATTAGCATAGGATACATAGGATTTGCTTATCATAAGCAAATTTTCCAAAGAGGCTAGCATTTCGCTTTAAAGGTTAAAGGAACCTAATAGTAAGATGACGTTTATCTATCGTACGGCTTATTGGGTAAAACCTACTAGGACTCCTTGGGACTACTGTAGACAACTGGGCAACTGAAAATGGAGACCTGGGCAACTGAGGACTACCGTGGACTACCATGGACAACCAGGACAACTGTGAACATCCACGAAAATGTGTTTTTATAAAGTTAAATAAACCTGACCAAATTATTTATGCAACTGTAAACTTTACTTAAAGTTTCAAAAACCGGCTGGTATTTCGTATTTCGCTTTAAGACACATATCTCCTTCTCAACGAACAGTATTTCTGATTTTGTATGTAACACAGCAGGCTAATTTGTTAAACTATTTGTAATCAGTTGTGATCTTTTATTTAAAGGCAGCATGAACACTTAAAAGCGAAATACCGGCCGCTTTTTGAAACATCCACAATGCGTTAATTTTTCTGTCGGTTTATGATCAGACTGTTCAAATAACCTTCAAAGCTTTCAGAGTATCCAGTTTTTTTACACTGTCTACACATGCTTTTATTCAAAGGGAATGTTAGTGAATGTTATTCAAAATGCACAAGTATATGTAGGTGCCAAAGTAGTCCTCGGCAAGTATAGTTGCCCAAAGTAGTCCTCAGTTGCCCAGAGTAGGCTTTCAGTTGCCCAGTATGTTCCAGTGCCCAGAGTAGGTTTTATAAGCCCTATCGTACATCAAAAATATAGCAAACATTTTGTTAAATAACTACTAAAAGCAGCTTGTGTACATAAATTAGACAGAAGAAACAACAAAACGATGATCTATAGTGGTTGAACAATGGCGCAGTATAACATTTATTTAAAGGTTTCAAGTCTGAGACGCTTATCGATAAGGAACCTTTTTCACCAACAACGAGGTTAAGTGCTTTATAAGAATAAGAAACTGAAAAAAGGGTGTGAACTTGTGAAGGCGTATTATCAACTAAAAGGTGTAAGTTTAGTTGGATAGTGACTCATTCCAAACTACACTACATCCTGTTTTGACCTGACAATGAGTTTCTTTATCAATTTATATTATTTAATTTATTAGTCACATATGATTTGGTTAAATTTCATTTTAAAGCGAAATACCGACCGGTTTTTGAAACGCATCGAGTACACCAGAGGCCGTTTTCACCAACATTTACTTCTGTCATAAATTTTTGACCATCAAAAAGGTACTTAGGTTACGTAAATTTATGACTGAAGTACGCTGCCACACGCTTTTTGATGGATTTCACCAACATTTACTTTTTTTGAAGGAAAACGTTGGATAACAGTTAGATTACGTTTTAAAACGAATATGATACACATCTAAGTAATTACTAAAAGTTGTTTACCATGTAAACAAGAAATATATAAATAATCAAGCGTGTAATCACTTTATTAATATGTGAAATGTGATCCAAAAACTGAAATCATTGTCAATTAATGTTTACAAAACTTATTTACCATAAAAACCATACAATAATTAAACAAATTAAGTTAATTAGTCTTCATAAAGGAGAAAAAACTGAAGTACAGGCTTACTTTCACCTTTTTGGTGGAAGTACGCCTCCCGTGTTAAAAGCGTACTTCTGTCAAAAAGGTACTTAACCTAAGTACCTTTTTGACAGAAGTAAATGTTGGTGAAACCAGAAGTACCGCGCGCTTTTGACTGAAGTACCCTTTTTGACAGAAGTAAATGTTGGTGAAAACGGCCTCTGCATTCTTGTGCAGCTTATGCAAATGAACATAAATTAGATTGAAAAATCGAGCTAAATTCGAGTAATTTAGCATAAATACGTATGAATTCAGTTGTCCGCGATGCGTTTCAAAAACCGGCCGATATTTCGCTTAAAGAAAAAAACTAATGTTCTAAGTTTGACCTTTATTTATGTTGAATGTTTTTGTTTGGAAACCTTTCAATAGGAAGAGGATGTGTTTTTTTTCCACGTAGATTTGATCACCGTTTTCCGTTCTCTCGATTTAATTACACGCAAATGAAATGACCACAAATCCTAGGAATTTGACTTTTTATATGAATTTGAAATACATATAACGAGCTAGTTTTAGTTTGAATACCGCCAACAGTTCAGGAGGAATAGCGATGCGTGCGCAAAGAAATTTTTCCGCATTTTATATGCAAATTTTCGTTCAATTATGCAGCGCTAAAATCGGAATCACAGCTAGCAAACAACATACTGTAAAAATATTGACAGTGACCATATTGACCCACGCAAAAGAAACGTTTAAAGAATATTTGTAAGAATTTTCCATGAAAATTGGCCAACGATCAAACAAAAAACGCAACTTCCTGTAAGAATTTTTGCAACAAAAATGCAAGTCGTTGCAAGAATATTGACCCTCTCATATAACAATTGTGCAGAATTTTGATATTGAAAAACCCACGCAGTGTTTGGTTGGTGCAGGCAGAAAATCAAAGGACCTATAAGTAAGAGTAACGTCGTCCTTGCAGCGACCTCAACGCGAAACTCGGCTCCAGTGCCGCACCAGATTTGGGTGGGGTGCCGCACCAAAAAAAATTGGGGTGCGCCGCTAGATCTGCACCCCCCGAATAGTGCCGTACTGGTGCGGCACCCGAACCGAGTTTTCCGAGTGTGTACAATTAGTTTAGTGTAGGTGGATATCTCCTCTGCATACAAAAAAAAATTTGTGTGCAAAACGTTTGCAGTCAAATTTAATTACACAAAATGACATTCTTTACTTACTCACTCACCATGAGATAATTAGGGGTCAATTGGGCAATTAGATTAGTCAAAAGTGCAAGAAGTTAGTCGAATTACTACTTGAGGATAATTAACAAGTGACGAACTAAAGTACTGAAGTAGCTATCTCTGTCGATCCGCAGTGAATAGGCACATTCAATTAAACACGAAAATGGGGTATGATGGTGTATTTCTTCGATTTGTAAGGAATCAATTCGATATGATTAATAAACCGGGTGAAATCTATCACTACGAGTAAGAATCAAGAATTGAGTAAAGTTAGGTGTAAATGAGAAATTTCTATGGGTTGGACAATAATACACACATAATTATTCTTTATAATCCCTTGGATGATTTCAAGAATTAAAACGTAGACGATTTAACTGATGACCCATCCCTTTAAAGGTAAATGGTGGAATGTTAACCAAAAAGAGCGTTCAGCCAAGAGGTGTCGGTATTCAAATCAAAGCATTCAATACTCAAATAGCGCGTGACGGTAAATGGATTTTATCGCGCGCACCCACGCCCAAAGTTTTGTTCTCGTTGAACCTTGAAGGAAGACTTTTTAACGAGAAAATTACGCATGTAAAATGTTGAACACCTTAATTATTAACTACAAAATTACATGTTTAAACTAAAATTAATCCAAAATGCGTAGGTGTATCGATAATTAGACTGTAATTATTCTACGACATTAGGATATTGCCTCATTTACAAGTTTAATGCCGATAACTGATGAATTTTTAAACCCCGTGAAAGATTGCGCGATAGAAGAAAAGCTTAAATAGCAATAAATTTGCAATATTTTACATGAAATTTGCCATGTCTGTACAATACGTACAATACGGAATACAACTGTACAATACGGAAGAAAAAGGCTACTTCTGAGGCCATATTCACCACTCCGATTCTCTCGGGGAAATAGTCCCCGGGGACAGAAAATAGCATTCTAATGTGAGAGACGCAGAGAAAAAGACGGGGAATTCCCCATGGGGAATTGGGTGGTGGTGATATGGCCTCAGGTTACCCGTTCTGGTTATAAACATTAGAAGTTTTTGAACGAAATTAGAAGCAAAACATTCGCCGTGAACGTGTTCGGGAGTTACCCCGTGATACAGTCAGTACATTTCTGAATTGAGTAGGAATTTAGGGCTTATGTATATCTGTTAAAGTCTGAACTGTGGGGCTATTTTACGCGTGGACCGGCACTTGCTAATTTTGCAGACTCCCTAAATTAATTGGCTGCAAACTAAATGTAAGGTCAGTCCGATTACGATGATGTATGTGCAAGTTGAAACTAAAAAAATACGTCTAGGAGGAGGGCCTACAGCATAAATCATAGAGTGAGCCGCACCCCTGCTGAGAGTGTGCCGTATGTGTGCGAAGGGTGCGCGAATACTAAAAAGAGTTTTTCTACCTTTGGTGAGATTCGCGGCCCCACTTATTGTGGGCCAGTAACATCAGCAAGATTAACTAAGAGTCCCAACATCAGAATTACCATACAAGAGTCCGCTGTTTACAAACATATTTTGTGATTTGTTTTTCTAATGCAAGTCTGTAGTCTGTGAAACACTTGCAATCATATTTCTTTCAATACAAACACTTGCAATCATATTTCTTTCAATTTTCACCTGTTTTTCATAATTCATTTCCAAAAGCTCTATTTTTACCCCCACGTTTATGTAGCCAAAATGTGCTCTCTTATCATAGAGTCAGAAGATAAGTAATAAATCTGAAAACGAAAGATTAACAGCCACAATTATCAGAACTAGAAAAGGTCTTACTTTTGCGAAGCAAAGAGCCAGCAGGAAATATCAAAGTTCACGTTAAAATATAGTTTCTCGGACATTCCTATACCATACCATATAGGTCAAACTTATGATTGAGATAATACATTTCATTTTTTGACGCAATTCAATGAGAAATGCAGTGCTAAGATTCACTAAAAGGCCAGACACAAGGAAAAAAAGAGTTGCTGAACTACACTACGCTGAAAGAGAAAGATTTCAGATATATTACTGAAAATCTGCATACCAAACCACGACAAATGCTAGATGTGGATCAGAATAGAGTACCCATGATATGAACAGCATTAGGTCGTAGACATATTTGAAATAGGCCATAACCGCTAAATTGTGAATGTCTGACAGCCAGAGCCGTAGCCTATTTCTAACATGAGCGCACGGGAACGGCGCTACAGTACTTGAACAATCATATCCAGTAAATAAGTTTCACAAATAAAGGATCAGTTCTAAAAATCTATTTTCAGACGAAATTTGCACACGAGGAAGCTTTCTTCCCATTCCATCTTATAATCTTCTAGTTGTAAATTTGTCTGATTTTACATGGGAAAAAGTGAAGTTGTGAGGAGATAAGAGACACGCGTGACACTCAAATTTAGATAATTCAAGAATACATGCAATTAAAGGGTCAAGCCCCGAAAAAAATTATAAGACGACAGTTTCATACATATACTATATACATGCCCGCGAGCGTAAATCCATGACCATCCAATTACGGGTGACACGGGACTTTTTGTTCTAATTTTACAATGTGACACGAAGAAATCCACACAAAAACAACAACTTCACATAAAATCGTATATCGGATACTTTATTGATGACAAAACCATTTATTGTAAAACACCATAAAGTAAACAAATCGAACGATTGAAAGAATCGACTGCAGTGTACCATTTTCACATATCACATCGTTTAGAACTTTTGTGCTTACCATATTTTTTCATGGTGCCGCTGACCATTTGTAACTTGCAAACCCGATTAAAGAGCTCTTCTAATTTTGCCACCATTGCCTGGCTTATTGTATGCTGTTACACATTGACACCTTTGTACGCTCACCTCAGGAAAAACCAACGGAAACCATGAGGCATTCCCAGCTATGCGAAGACCACAAGTTATAAAGCGGTCAGTCATGTGGTTGTCAGACAGTGACACACAATTTGCATATTATAGTCATAATAAGCGCGATACTCAGTTACTCCAAGCTTGAAGCTGAAGATTTTATTTAAAGGAGGAGGCTCACGAGAATGAAGTGCTCGAATGGTTTCCTTTTATCGAAAGATGATGGTATTAAGTTCCGAAAGACATGCTTTACAATGCAAAAGCTTTTAACTGGAAGGAGTAAATCAATATAAAACTATGAATTCTATCAAAATTTTGGATCGTAAAAAATAGTTGATTTCCATAGTGGGCATGCAAATTTTGTGCTGACTTGCAAAATGACTTGTAAATTTGCATGTTTAGCTTTGAAGTCTACCTTGCATACGATAGGTTATTTTATTTGACTTCGAGTTCTTAGATTAATTAATTCCTCCAAACTAAAGCGCTGAACCTTATAATACTTGTTTTTTGGAAGATAAACCCATTATCCTTCGATAAAAGGAAACTATTTGAGCACTTCATTCTCGTGAGCCTCCTCCTTTAAAAGCGAGTACACCTTAGGGTAAAGGTTCCTTAGCGTTTTTGGTGCCGGTGTATGTTCCACTAAAACTTGTGATCTACGGAACAGCAGGGGGTGTCTGATATTGTAAAAAGCACGATGGACTTTTGTCGTCTGGTTCAAGATTTAAAATACGGTATCCTCTGACGCTCTCCTCTCTCTCTCTCCTCTCGCTCACTCCACTCTCACAGTATATTCCACAATTACACTGATTCTTCCTCTCATTCTGAAGCATTCATTCTATCACATATTCTCTCTCTCTCTCTCTATCTCTCTCTCTCTCTATCTCTCTCTCTCTCTCTCTCTCTCTCTCTCTCTCTCTATCTCTCTCTCTCTCTCTCTCTCTCTCTCTCTCTCTCTCTCTCTCTCTATCTCTCTCTCTCTATCTCTCTCTCTTCGGTTGCAATCTCTCTTATATAACTTTCATTCCTCTCTGCAGTATTCTATCACATATGTTTTCTCTCTGTCTCTCTCCTGTCGCTAACTCTCTTATACACTTTTCATTCTCCCTCTCTCGCTGCCTTTGATTCTCTCACTTTCCATAAAGCAGGCCAAGATATATACACTTGTATGATACACCTTTTTTTTCTTTTACCCGATTGCTAATCGACTACAGTACCAATGGCTACGTTACATCTACATTGTTTTCTCTTCATCATATTATTTGATGCACACCTCGGTGTTATTTAATAAATAAATAAATAAAACCCTTCTCTCACTCCAGCACACTACCACTCATTCTCTGACACAGCGTTCTCCCTTTAATTCTCTCATTCCATGACGCACCCTCTCCTTCTATTTCCTTCCATAGTATCCACATCTTATCTCTCTCTCTCTTCCTACTTCCCTGCCTACTACCTCCCACTTTAAATGCATACAGTACCCCGACTCTCCCAATGTATGTCATTCTCTCATTCTCTCCACCTCAAATCGTTTGCTCTTTCTCTTTTCCTCTATATTTGTCTCATACACTACCTCCCCGTATAATCTATGTCTCCCTTTAACCCATATGCTTCTCTGCCCACCTTCGAATATTCTCTCCCCGTATTACTTCTCTCCCTCTCTTCCTTCCTCCCATTCACATTCTCTCATCAAAAACTCTCTCGCAATGAGATGTTAGTAAGACAAAAATACGTGGTGAATAGACTAGGTTTACATCCCCTTTATTATCATTCATCTTCAATACCGTATACCTGCAAGGATTACCATCAATCACTACATACCGTACCATCACTACAGTAAGACAAGGGAGGTAGACAGTCTTCGCACGCCCACACCCACCCAAGGCATTGGTTCGGGAGCTCCCAAGCCTGGTGACTCCCCTTTCCAACTTCGCGGGGGATGTTCTGCTACCTCAAAGTACAATGCCGGGAAATGGCCCAAGTTTCGATTCACTAGTGCCAACCTCAGTGACACTGGTTGCCAACCGAGAGGGGTTGACTACCAGACCGTACCACTTGGTACCATCAGACGAGCTCTGCTTTTGGTTCCAATACACAAGGCAAAACCCAAGACCGCCTTCTAGTACTCTGCATACCCAGATCAGTTCCTAACACACCGTCGGCTGGGAATGGTCCAGGTACAGCATTACTCATGCAGTCCCCGGTGGGTGTCAACAGCCACACGCATCTCAGTCCCGATCTAACGGATGGTATGTAAATAGTACCTCCGAACCGGGCGCCTCCCTTCGGCATAATTTCTGACCACGCATGCGCGAAACTGATCTGGGTATGCAGAGTACTAGAAGAGCGGCTTGGGTTTTGCCAAGCATATTGAAACCAAAAGCAGAGCTCGTCTGATGGTACCAAGCGGTACAGTCTGGCAGTCAACCTCTCCCGGTTGGCAACCAGTGTCACCAAGGTTGACACCAGTGAACCGAAACGAGGGCCATTTCCCGACATTGCACTCCGAGATAGCGGAACATCCCCAACGTAGAAGGAAAGGGGAGTCACCAGGCTTGGGAGCTCCCGAACCAATGTCCCGGGTGTGCGTGTGCGTGAGAAGACTGTCTGGGTACCCTTACCTTACTGTAGGGATAGTACCGTAGGCAGTGACTGATGAGAACCAGGAGCAGGTATACTGTATTGGAGAAGAACAGGAACAAAGATGATGTAGACGACGACGGAAAGTTCCAATTTTTCTTATTACTGACATATCTCTGTCAAAAACTCTACGCAATCGCCAACACTTTTCTAACTCTATAGTTTCCTTTTACTGGCATTCTCACTCCAACTTTCTCCCTCTCTCTCTCTCTCTCTCTCTCTCTCTCTAAATACCCCCTTCTCTCTTTCTATCCTCATTCCCTCTCGTTTCCCGCTACACTCTCTGCCCCCCACCCTTCTCCCTCTCATCCTAACAATTATCACTACCGACCCCCTAGCTTTCCCTCTCTCACCCGTGTATTCTGCATTACATCCTCTCCCTCTTCTCTTTCCTCTCCCTCTTCATCCCCCCTTCTCTTGCAGCTCTCTCCCTCTGCCCTCCCTCTCTCCCTCTCTCTTCTCTCTCTTCTCTTTCAGCTCTACCCCTCTCCCGCTCTTCTCCCGCTCTTATCCCTCTTCTCTTTCAGCTCGATCTCTCCCCCTCTCTCTCTCGCTCTCTCTTCTCTTTCAGCTCTCTCCCCTTCTCTCTCTCTCTCTTTCTTCTCTCTCAGCTCTCTACCCCTCTCTCTCGCTCTCTCTCTCTCTCTCTTCTCTTTCAGCTCTCTCCCCTTCTCTCTCTCTGTTCTCTCTCAGCTCTCTACCCCTCTCTCCCTCTTCTCTTCCAGCTCTCTCCCCCTCTCTCTCTATCCCTGTTTATCTCTCTCACTTTCTCTATCTCTATCTCTATCTCTCTCTCTCATTGGACTTTATTTCAGGTGCTTCAAGCGCTCTATGACACGTTGGTTGCCAAAACGTATGCTCGATAACTGCATGTGTTATATGCAAATACTTATCTTTACATTATCGGCACGTTGCAGTTTTCAAGCATAGGTTTCGAAACCACGAGTCACGTCGCTTTACTCATTTCAGTAATGAACTTCTTGAACGTGGTTGGGTGGAATATCATCGACGGTTCAGAAAAATAATCGTTGATTTCAATCTTCTACGAATTTTCACAGCTACCGATTCACCAAGGCAAATAAATCCGTATGCACATAAATAATGTACTATTCCAGAAAAAAACACGTTCCCTTCAATTTAAGAAGCCAAAATCCAAAAGTCTATCTAATTTTTCCACACAACCCACCGAATTGATTTTTTCTACGTTTATAATATTTCTCTGAAGGTCTCATTTCTGACTAAAAATGCCCTCAAAAACTCAACCTAAACAAGAGAATTTTGATAAATTTGGCGACTTAAATTGTAGGGGGAACATTACTAGGAACTTCAAAAAGTAAACTTCAACCGACCTTTGACATGGCGGTCCTGGATGTGAACCACGGCGGTGTCCTTCTCTTTCTGTCTACCGCAGCATACGAAGAGAACTTGAGCAGTGTTGATGTGTTCAACAGCGATGAGGTCCGCGTCAGCGAGGAGCACACCCTTCAGGAGGACCAGCTGTAGAAGACATCTGAAAAGAGGTATCATAAACGATAGACAAAAAAACGATGCAATAAATTAAAGGAGTATTGCACGTGGTTTTGAGCTGATAAACCGATGATTATTCGCAAGCATCTGTAAACGAAGAACCAATTACAGGAATACAGATGCCCATATATGATTGCTAGAAAGATGCTTATGATATCTCACCGAGAATGGATTGTAACTTTTTAAATTTTAAAAAATGTTCTCTAGCATGATAAATTATATTCTAAATTTTAAATTACCATGTCGTTGAGTCGTCGACTTATGAGGCTGATGGTTGTAGCGTGTAGCATCCTTATACTGCAGAGAGTGCAGAGTAGTGTAGGACTTGTTGAAGGGAACCATTGTACAGTACAGACGTACAGATCATCCTTAAATATAAACACTAAATTATTATGAACTGAAATAATAACAAACAATTCATAAATGAGCATCGAAAAGTGGAAGCAAATCACTCAAACTTGTGCAATTCTAGTTGCAAGCCAACTACGAATAAAGTAACACGTAGAAAATATAAACTAAACTAAAGAAACAATATATAAAGATCAACATGATAGCACTGAATATAGACACGTGTCTATAAAAACACACAAACTGAAATTACACGCACCAATTTATTTGCATGCATATGTTAATGTTTAGTCTAATGTTCGCATGCTAAATTGTGGGGCGTGGCTTAGTGAAGGAGAGAGTGAGAGTCCGGGAGAGAGGCCAGAGAAAGAGCAATGCGTGCAAAAAGACAAGTTTACAACAAAAGAAAAGGTCACAAACAATTAGGAAATAGAATTAAGATAAAGTAATTACTTATCAAAGTATAATAAAGTAAAGAAATAAAGTAATGTTCGATAATTCATAATTAAAGAAAAACTGAAATTCAGGAGCATCTTTTAAATTGTTGTAAGATTTTGGCATGCTAGAAATGAAGAAAGATTAGAGAGAGTATTATTGATTAAATGATGAAATGCGAAACTAAAGCGATATAGTTGAGCTGAGCTAGTTACGTGTTACGTAAAGTCATGCATACCACTCATTCACAACAGTAAGTTAGAACTGCTGGTTGCTATTCGATTTGCAATAATAGAACAATGAAAACGAATAAAGAATAAAGAATAGGCTAAACTAAAAGTATATGAATATGACTGCACTGGATAAGTCCATGTGTCGAAACAACTAACACTGCAAATACTCGCACTATTTGCATGCAAACACTCATATGTTAATTTGCTTGCTAATTTTCGCATGCTAATTTGTGGGCGAGAGATCTTGAGAGACCAGAAAACGATACAAATCCACAAAATTGACAAATGCATGTATTAGAAAAAGCAACTCTTCTACATTTCACGTGGAAACAGAAACTCGACAATTTATATTTCTATCCTTTACAGGCAGCGGACTGCAGGGCCTCCTGCGGGAATCCGTGAACGACAGTTCTAGCTTTAACCTTAAACTTTAGCCTTTAATGAATAAAGTAAATTATATAAGTTACTGTAGTCTGTAGGAAATGTTCCAAATTGACCAAATTGTCATCTGCAACTCGTCGTATACTCGGCTCAGAACCTCTGTGGAACTTCAAAGTTCTAGTTCAAAGCTTTGAACATTTTGAACTAAAACTGTTTCATTTAAAATAGGTTTTTAGAACATTTACCAAAAAGCAAAAGGCTCACATCGAAATAGCCTTCATGTGCATGCGAAAACGCGTTGAGTTTGACTGTACAGTTTCAAATCAACTATTTTACTACATTTACTGATTTTGGTAATCCAATAAGTTAATTCACCTAAACGAGACCATATGTTAATCTTTCATATACTATTATGCAAATTTCACCATTCAGTTATTCACAGTTTTCTAGCACTACTGATACTGATTGTTCTACTTGGTGAGTGTTTTTTTTATTCAATAAAATATTTTTATGCAAACACCATGTCTACATAGCGGGTTGCTTCCTTAGTTATGAGTATGGGTAATTTGTTTTCCGCTAAAAGTTGGCAATATAATAAGAATTAAGGTCGTCTGTCCCATAAAAAAATTTGAGCTCTTCTACTCGAGAGAGCGAGCTCAAGAGATGTGAAAAGATAATAATAAGTATAAAATGTGCATGAGCTCTTGTGATAATTCTCTTGTTTTCAGTTGAACTGACTCTCGAATGTTCAGTCTCTTCACTGGCGATCTCCATGACCAAGATGTGTACAGAGAAACGACATTCATTCCACTGACAAAGAAATCGATAAAGACCAGAATACTGTCAATAATTAATAGGGATATTGATCGAGTTCAATAAAGTGTTTGACAGGCTATTTGATGTGATTACGGTAACTCGTTGGTTGGCATAAGCTTGTATACCTCCCAGACCATCTTTACACGGAATGGGCAGCAGTTCCCAGTTCCCAACACCTTCCTTTTTTGAAGGAATGGTTTTTTCCTCTAGTAGATTGGTGAGTGGCACACCAACTCCGGATATACATACCGCCGAAAAGCTAGTGCACGTTTTTAAAAGTGGGCCATACTGGCGCCATATCCGCGCCGCGTTCTTTCTTTATTTCGTTTCTGAATCCAAAGAACACACGACCAAAAAATGGAATGATGCCAACAAAAGGGAGTCTGTTTCTGATTGGAGAATTCGATTATATAAAGAGAATTGTTTGGAATAAATGGAATGAAATGGGCCACAGCTGGGACCCACTCTGTGTTATTTGAAGTGGCCCAACAGAAAACAAAGTCCCTTTTTACATTTAATCCTTTTACAAAAACTCTCAAAAATTGATCTAATTATGGAAGAGAACATATTATATTACGTCTGCGTTTTCGGTGTTATTGTCCTGTCATTCGATCCTGGATGTTAATGGTTTTTTGAATTACTAACATTGATTTATAAAGAAATTATAATAATAATTAGTTAACTAATATTATTTGCAGCTATCCTGATGGACTGTGAAAACTTGAATTTTTTAATATTTTAAATTAGGAATAATAATTGTACTGTTAATAAATCAAACCTAGTAAATACATCCAATTAGTTTGCCTAGGTCACGGGTTTTTTTGCTCTGATATTCGGGGTTTTTTTGCTCTGATATTCAAAGTCCTTTTACTAGTATTATTATTGTGCATAATGTGCCACGCAATACTTCGTTCCCACAGGGAACGCATTCCACCTACTTGAAAATTACCTAATTTCTGTAGAATTCTCCAAAAAAATCAGTTTCTCGACTCCTTATTGTTAGATTTCTTGGGAATTAATTTTTAATGACCCTACCGACTACTGTAGGAGTTTTAGAATATGAAACAATTAAGATAATTGGAAATTGCACTTGCAAGATAGACTTCCTGACGATAAAACTTGTAATTAACATTTTATTAAGGGACTTGCTTTGCGCACTAAACTTCCTGCTTTACCCTTTGTAATGCATATCGTCACTTTAGATAATCAAATTTTCTGTGCCAGAGACCCTTCTTTTAGGGAACAACATACTAGATACTAGAATTTGCTTTGATCTGAATAGATGTAAATAAATATAAATAACTCAAACTATCCTACATGGTAATTGTCAACCTCTCAATCAGATATCTGCTTCTTATCTTGTATTAATTGTGGTATTTCTTATGCTTTGCATTTTATTTTTGTATGATGAATTCAGTAGTGCATAGCGAAAAATATTATGACCTGCATTTCATAATTGAGTGTGCGGACGAAAATATTGAGGGAACTACGTACATGGGGTCCGGTTGCTCCCGTGAACGGTGTTCGTTTACGCACTCTGGATGAAAAACCGCTGCAAATATGTGCCATCATTGAGCGCATAAAACGCCTTGTGAAGATTTTTTAAAATTCGAGCATTGCGATCTTTTTGCAAAAATATTCTGTGCATTTCTCTTTTGCATTGCATTTATAGGCTTTATAACAAGAGCGCTCCTCTTGAAGTGGGTATACGTAAACCTCAAGATATATATATATATATATATATATATATATATATAAAAAAGGAGATAGATAGAGGTATAAAGAGAGGTGTAAGTAAAAAGGAGATATAAGTATGTATAAAGAGGTCAACTATAGATCCTAAGAAAGAACCGAAGTTCTAAGAGCATATCTTGTATTGTAGAATCTCTGTTGATAATATTTGAACCACGTTCTTCACATATACACTTTATACATACTTAAATACCTTTGCCCGCCGAACAATACATTTTGGCTTCCAAGTACGGTATCTCCAGGGTATCCCGTTTGCGAATGCTTCCAAAATTTTCCATGTTTCGTCTTCGCATTTATGTTTGTGACTTCGTGTAGTGTCTGACTAGTCTGACAGAAAATCCCCTGAAGCCTTTATGTGCCCTTCAAAAGAGAAATGACCACGATATAGTTTTCATAGGAAATGGGTGAAGCCATTTGGTGACGGTTCACTGGTTTTTCGTGGGCCTGACCATTTGGTGACCAACTAGTGGCCAAGTTTCATCGAAAACAGTCACCAAATAGTCACGAACCAATTACGAACCGGTCACCAGATGGTTTTTTCGGTAAAAATCATTTTGTGATGGGCCAACGATGGTTTTTCTGTGGTTTCGGCAATTATTGCATTTTCCTGTGACTCCAATATGTATCTCCTAATTCATATTTCAATACACAATATTTATAAAGATGAACCAGTGTTGACATCGACACAGTTCACTTTAACCACTGTCACAAAATTGACTTCAGCCAATAACTCATAGCTCATAGGCTCATACTATCACGCCACATGTTCTATCATATAGTGTTATCTATTTCCTGGTTGGCCAATTAGCAAAGCAATTAGCGGATCAGCTGGATGATTTCGGACATATGTACTTCTCCCCGGTTAAGTGTCCTATTGTTGTCCAATTATCACGTCAGCTCTATCATTTATCATCCATCATCAGTAGTAAAGGAATTGTTGGCCTCTGTAATATTTGATATATTTCTTATCCCATTAAGCTGTGGTCATCGTACTAGTGAGACCCAACCACAGTAAAATCCTCGTATTCGATTAGTGTCGAGACGGGGTGTCATGATTCTCATGACATTTTTGTTCTTCAATTTTTTTTTGTTCTCCTATATTTTCCTATATTTCCTATTCTTCAAAGTACATATTATATTTTATTCTCCTTTCTTTTTGCTGTATATTCAAAAAGTTTTGTTTCAAATATGATTAACTTATTTCACAGTTTATTCATCTATGATTACCTTCATTGTGTCATTTGCAGTACATACACGGTTCTCAAGCATAGTTTGTTTCTCTGCTATGAGCCGAAACTTAATCTTACTTATTGTTAGAGGTAGGCTACCTGAAAATACCGGGTGCTACTACCGTTTTATAGCACACCATGCTGTCTTTGATTACTATACTTTTCTTTTTATCTATACATTATGTTACCTTTTCACTTTGAGTATATAACCCATTATACGTTGGGATGCAGGCATTATCCGGCCACTCTCAGAAATGCAATTTCGTCGGTGTTTCGATTGAAGTCTGTTTTTACACTTTATATCAAAGACGTGATATCTAAGGGATAGATCTCATCACAGAACAATTGGAGGAGAAACAAAATTACGGGGCTTATGTAACACCCTGAGAGATCATGGGATCAAACAACCTCACTAAGTCTTCGGGTTGATGTACCCTAGGGTTAAATTACACAAGTTTTAGATGTAAGAGGAGATTTATTATGACCACACGAGCTGAACTGAATTCTTTAGATTTAACACTAGGTTAGCCTATATATATATATATATATCTACATCTGTGTATATTTTCTAAAAATTTCGTACTTTTCTGAGGGAACCGTTGTTGTTGTGAGTTCTGGTATAATAACATATCATAACCATTGTTACAAACACTAAAAAGTTCATTGTTTAACCACGTTTGTTCTTTATTTAGAATTTATTGTTATAACTTACAACATAAGAAGCTTTCCCCCTAACGCCTCCAAAATGATAAAAATTAAAGGAGAAGTTCTTTCTCCGTGTTAACATCATTTTTTTTATCTACAGTGGTCTCCGGGCCCTATTCTTATTCGAAAACATGTACTAAAATGTTTTGACGGGACACATTAAAGTGGTCGACGAGTTGTCAGGTGTCAGTTCTAGCAACACGTTACGGGGGAAAAGCTGTGACAACACTTCGACAGACTTTATATTTTTTAAACAAAATTCTCTCTTTCACTTTCTCTCTACCCTCTTTATCATTCTGCCGCACTCTTTCTCTCTCTCTCCCTCTTTCTCTCTCTCTTTCTCTTTCTCCTTAAATCCCTCTCCATCCTTCTTCATATCTCTCAGTCTACGTCCCTTCACTCTATATCATCTCTGTGCCCTCTCATATCACTCTCAAACACTTTTTCTTGGTCTGCCTGGTGTGGATTTTCCACACGTTGAAATTCGTCGGGAATTGAAAAACTTCCTATTTTGTAAAATGATTGTCATGTCGATTCCTAAGATAAGGTTCAATGAATAAAAAAATAGTTAATTATTATTCCACGACACCTTGAGGAAAACTCTACGCGTCTTGCACTAATGTAAAGCGAAATACCGGCCGGTTTTTGAAACACATCGAGTAGACCAGAATTCTATGCAGCTTATGCAAATGAACACAAATTTGAATAAAAAATCGAGCTAATTTCGAGCAAATTAGCACAAATACGTAAGAATTCAGTTGTCCACGATGCGTTTCAAAAAGCGGCCAGTATTTGGCCGCGCTCTTCATGCACTCCTGGGTCTCTCTAGGCGCCAGCCATGTTTTTCAAAAGAAGCTTCCGTAGAACAAAAATTTCTTTAGAATTTTAAGAAACAGTTTTTTTTGTGATTTTTTGCCTCTTGTCTTGTGTCCTTCCTGTGCAGACACATCTCACCTAAGGTAGGCGGAATTCAATTTAACTTCCTTTTCTATGGGTGTAGGGTTGTTATCCCCTCTCAACTTTATACCCTTAACCCTCTTCTCTCTATATTACTTTTCTTTCTTTAAATTTCCCTCGTTTTATCTCTCTCTCTCCCTCCCTCCCTCCCTTTCTCTCTCTTTTCTGCGTGTAGTTGTATCTGAAACAGACAGCTACTCCTAAAACCTTGCTAATCTTTTCCTATGCATAATATTTTGTCATCCGCGCATTATACACACCAGACGGCTATCGCCTCCTGAGGCGACTACAAATACTTCGCATACGTCTCCTCGAACAGCGCATATTTATATGAAACGTCTGAAGCGTATATTTAGACGATTATGTAATTACATTGCGCTTATTTTGGAAGTGTGCGTACAGTTGCCAACTTATACCAAATGTCTGAAACGTAGAAACGTTCATTGTGGTCGTAACCACAAATAAAATCACCCGGCCACAAACTCTTCTTCTTTATATAATAGCCCGTATTCTCGGGTCGACGGGAATGTTCCGTTTGGGAGCTCATTCGTATGCAAATTTTTCCTCCAGCTAGTCTAGATAGTCGAGAAATTTGCATACAAAGGGTTTCCCAAACGAAACGTTTCCGTCGACCCGAGAATACGGGCTAATAAGGCATACCTGCTCTATATAACTGGTCCTAATTGGTAAAAAAGGCCTTCCTTTTCTGATAATCATAAACGTTACAATTTTCAACTATAATATTGTCTATTTCCGCAAAACTATTCAAGTTATGCTTCCCAAAATAAGAGACACTTCAGCTTCCACTTCGTTTCACATAGAACTTCCTTCTTTTCAATTGAATTATTTAAGAGGTAATCTCGTCTTTCAAAAGAAAGAACAAGCCCCCTCGTCGCGCCAGACCACGTATCTTTTGTGTTTGGTGCCGCTAGCTAATGCTCTTTTTATTTTATTTTTATTAAATAACACCGAGGTGTGCATCAAATAATATGATGAAGAGAAAACAATGTAGATATAACGTAGCCATTGGTACTGTAGTCGATTAGCAATCGGGTAAAAGAAAAAAAGGTGTATCATACAAGTGTATATATCTTGGCCTGCTTTACATAGTTTTGCAAATATTTCCCCAAATCTTTTGTTATATGGGCGACATTGTATTGTTACCTCAAAAATGGGCCACGAGATAACAACATCACAATTGGGCTTAGGTAAAAGTAAACTACTACAACAGAATCTCAAAAACTAGCACAGTGAATACCCTCCACCCGCAGGCAACCTTATGCGCTACAATAAAATTTTATTTGGGTGATAGCCAATGCTTGACAGATAATACCTTGCTTTACGAGATATACTGTACGAAACATATTGTTCCTATTATGCAATGCAAAATGTTCCGCCAGCTCCACTGAGAGTATGCTTTTATTACTCGTAGGTCGTAGATATATATATATATATATATATGTATATACTAATACACTGATAATGAGTATGTTGTAAATTGTTAGCCTGACAATATATCAACTTATTACGGGAATGATTGCAACCGCCGTTCCTATAAAAACGTAACAGGGTCTTACCATAAATACATATTTTTCCATTTTTCGTAGAACCAATCCATCTCGCTTTTTCTAGCCCTCGCCAGACAACGATGTCAATGTGAAACATTTCTTCAATGAAAAAGCTCATAACTCGTCTCATCTGTTTTCCCTTGTCAATAGGTCATTATTAAACAAATTTCAACAGAAAAACATGAAACGCGAACAAGATTTCACAGTGAAATCAAATAAGAAAAATAAAACGACATTCAACATCTGTCCGACATTTTTACTGGAATTTGAAAAAGAAAACATGGTAGAACGAGAGTTTGGAAAAGTTTCGGTGTTATGGAATGAAGTTTTTACAGTGTTCTTGCTGAAACCTTCTCTGCACAAGCAAACTCCAGTGTAACTTTTTTTAATCTTGTGCATATTTTCAAGCAGTTTCATCCTGAAGCGAAAAATGAAGAAGAACCTGCTCGCGCCTAATTTTTTCGTCCATTATTCACCTCGCGACATTTTCGCGACATTTTCGCGACAGGTTATCGTGATGCATATCAGCATGTCCACTTTTTCTTGGTGAACCTGTCCAAAAATCTGTATGGATCCCGTATTTGTCAGTGAATAACGTCTCATGCTACAAAACATGCACAAAAGGAGTTTTTCGTTGTTATCGTATAGATCTTTGAACCTCTATTCCATTGTACGTTTTTTGTAACTACTTTCCCCTATTGTAGTTTTCTGGATAAGTCGGGTATATTGTATTCAGAGAAAACAATGAAACACGTGATCATTAGACAACGAGTTTCGTGCCAGAGCTCGCCAATCTAGGTATCATTCGCTTTGCAGATTTTCTTGCCCTTTGATCTCTCGTAATTTGTCCCATCTTTCAATACCGTGTGTGGATTTTATGGTGCGCAACAAGAAGGTACGAATACCTTTCGCCTTAAATATTTTCTTTGAGCAAATCTTAGCCAATTCTCACTGTATGTTTAACAATACTGTAAAAGGGAACTTATAGGGTCCTAGAAAGATACTGTAGCATTCTTGGAAATGTTTTATTTACCCATTATGAGCTCATTCCGACTAACCATCTTGTATTCAAGTCGAGCCCTTGTCAGCACTGTTTTCGCTAACCATAAGCATAAGATACTCAAATAAGTTTACGAAAGAAACAGATTGAAGAACTTCAAATGTCATATTCATTTGCTAGCCTTATGTTTCATTCTTTTTCATCAATTGTAAAAGTACACTTGTTGGGCCTGGGAACTTTCCATGAAAATACATAAGAAAAGGGCTCTCCCTAGGCCCTAGGCCCTAGGCATCTAATAAATGATTCCTCCTAGTGGAATTTAAGAATACTTCTAGGAAATATACCCTTTAGATCTATAATAGTAAATGTTTTCAAATTCATATATTAAAAGAATCAAAAACCAATTCAATATAGACGTAATCAAATTATCCATTAAAGATATCTGTACTCAACGCGTTCTTTTGCCAAAATAATTCGAGTTTCCGATTTGCAAGAATTCCCCGAAATAAATCTCATTCATTTTCTTTGGTTTTCTGCAATTCTCAGTTCTTCCCATGATCCGTTCAAAGTGCATCGATTTTAACATAAATATTAGAAAGTGATCTATTTTATGGGAAACATATTTCTTTTGTAAACTGCGCTTTCAACTATTTGTTTCGTGTGTTTCGGCCCCGTTTTTGTAAAGTGAAAAATATTTAGCTTTGTCAAACGCAAAATATAGCTTTGTCAAATGCATTTTTCGTCTCGACCTACAACGTAAAAATTGGCCTGTGAATGGATCTGAGAATGTGACATGTTGAAATGAACCATTGTGCTATGTTTGCGCGTCAAAACTTTCCAAGAGAGACGCGCGCAAGCAGCGCTAGATCGGCGCAAAAGTTCAAACGAATCGCAGCCTTTTTGGCACGCGTCGATTTTGCCAACGATTTTGTACACCCTTTTGATACATAAACATTCTCATTGTCAGTGTATTTGTACAGCTTTCCGTGGATAGTTCTACTTCCAGGAATTACCATTTAGTGGGTTTTAAAGGGATAGTTTCATCTGAAATAGTGCCTGTTTTTTTTTTGTTTCTTTATTTTCTATAAGGGATAATAAAAATTTGGAATACAAAAAGTAGTGTTCAATTTCAATACTCACGAAGATATTGGGTGATAAAGTGGTGGATTGATCGGCCAGGCATGCAAAAAGGGTAATTGTCCTTTGTATAGAGACAATTACCCTTTGCCATTTTGGACCGATCAATCCACCACTTTATCACCTAATATCTCCGTGAGTACTGAAAAAGAACACTACTTTTTGTATTCCAAATTTTTATTATCGCTTATAGAAAATAAAGAAACAAAAAAACAGGCACAATTTAAGGTGAACCGATCCCTTTAAAGGAAGGCAGTCACGATATTTTCGCAATTTTTATTTAATTTTCATTAAATATAGGAAGTTATGAGAAAACATTGGATACCAATACCAAGTTCCAGTTAAACAAACTCGGGGAGAGAAGAGAATTCACTGAGAATGGGAGTTACTCGACTACAGTAGATTCGCAATTGTCCGGGCAAAGGCCCATTATAATATAATAAATACCCTGCAGTGTTAAACAATTGTGATATGCTGTCACTGCAGGGTATCCAAACTCGTCCGCAGTCCGGGCAATTGCTTTCATGCACATATATTGTTCTCCAGTCACTCCCATTCTCAGTGAATTATCTCCCTGAGTTCGTTTCTCTTTAACTTCTTATTGGTACCATATTTTCCCTCACCCTCACACCTTCCTATATTTAATGAAAATGAAATAAAAATGACGAATTTATCGTGACTGCCTTCCTTTAAAATGACTAATACGTAGTTAGAAAATCTACTAATCCAGGGTGACAATTTCATAAATATTGCAAAGCAATTGGTATCCTTTTTATTTAGCTATGACTGGCATTTTTAAAGCGAAACACCGCTCAGTTTTTCTCTGCAAACTGTCATCTGGTTGTATTTCCATTGTTTCACAAATCCCATATCAACATTTTGTCATTTTGTTTTGTGTGTGTCATGTAAGCCTTGTATTCTATGACAATATGGCTTTGTGCTGTTCGTTTTCATACAAAAGATATTGGAAAAAATGTGAATGGGCAAAGTACAGTATACTTTTGGACTATGGTCGTAAGCGTAAGTCATTTGGCTTTTGCTTCCATTTTCAAATATTATTCAAACTAACGTTTTGTGACTACTGTACCTTACGCTTAGAGCTTCTAAGGTATTTGGCGTTCTTACTTACGTGTTCTAATCATGTTTTCGTGGCTTTGATACTTTAACCTTGCCAGTTGTGACGATGTCCAGCCGTTCAATTGTTTAGTTATTCTGTTCCAGACAAACGTGAAACGAGCGCGAAACCCGAACAAAGGAATTCGGAATCTAATTTCTTGAAGCTCGACGGTTTCGCACGTAGCGCCCGGATTATTACATTCACCTTTCAATGGGAAGATGTTAACTTTCTATGAAAGGACATCCGTTTTTGTCAACAGTTTTCTTAGAAAGTTATTGGGACGAAAAGTTCGCAATGGAATGAAGAATTCCAGACGCGGTTCAAGTTTCGGCCATAAGATCTCAAAGATAATATAATATGTTATGAAATTCTATTCAACATGTCTATGTGGCTCACTTTGCTAGAAAGCAGGATGCACCGATGCACCCTATTCAATAATATTTGTCCGCCGCCCCGAAATGGCGAGCCTTTTTTGTGCTGCGACGCGCATTTCAGCGTAATTATTATAATAATCTCTATTAGTTCTACGATAACGAATTAAACTCTAAATTTGAACATTAATCTTTTTTATGTAAATGCTTATCAAACGCTTTGAAAACTCTGTTTTCCATTCATCCGCAAGAGAAGGTAATTCCTATCCTGTATCCAATATAGTGCAACGTTTTTTTTTGTTCTGGAATTCGTTTGATAATTACCGGGTTGCAGTAATTCTGGAATCCGGTGGTAATTATATATGGAGGATAGAAAGAACGAAAGGCAGATTGTCTTTCCCTTTTTCTCTCTTTTTTTCCTCTCTTTCCCTCTCTCTCTATCTCTATCTCTCTCTCTCTCTCTCTCTCTCTCTCCCTATCTCTATCCTTCTATACCTTTCTCTCTCTCTTTTCCTCTCTCTCTCTCTCTCTCTCTCTCTCCATTTAAATAACGAATTCCTCCAGTGATGGATGATTTCACCTCCTTCACTACCAAACGGCTCTTCTGTTGCTAACTGCTCTTTTCGAGGTATTTTCAGGAATTCCCTTTTAAGATTTTAAAATATTTACTACAGTAATCTATAAACGAGTCCAATAAACATATAAATAAGGGTTGCGTTGGTTTAGAATTATGTGGTTATAGACGCGTTCGGTATTCCAACGATCACCAGCAAAAGTAGTACCAAGGAATTTCAAGGGAACTGGATTTCCCGTAATTTCATGCTTATAACCAACTTTCGCTTACCAATAACCGCTATATCACAGGCTTGCATAGAATCATATTCATGGCTTTATAATTTACTAGTTCTACTTTACCTCCCTCAGTAGATATGCCTGGAAGCCTCTTGTACTCAAACTGCCTGGAAACTGTACTCAAACCATCATCATCATCCCAAATCCCAATTGTAAAGCTGGATTTTGATGATAAGTATTCAAATCAAATTAAATTAAATTCTCTTACGCTTCAAGAGCGTACACCTTTACTTAAGGGAGTTCAACTCTAAGGTTTGCTTATGACATGTTCCGCAGAGGTGCTGAGCACAGGCGACGAGTTCCAGCTGACAAATCGGTCGACGTTTTCGGGCTAGGGCCAGGAGGGATGATCCGATCATGATGGTTTGTAATCATTTAGGGGTGATAATCCCATCTTTAGATAGTTATCAGCTATTAATGATGATATTATCTGGTAAATGAGTGAATATACGTTTCCGTATACTTTGCAGTACGAATATACGTTTCCGTATACGTTCCGCCGTACTTATAATCGCCCGTTTATATAACTCTCTCTCTCACTCTCTCACTCTCTCTCTCTCTATTCTCGGATCCTACTCCCTTTAATTGGCTGAGAACACTACGTGACATAGTATGGTAGAAATTAAACGGACTAAAATGAAGTTTTTTTTCAATTAAAGGCCCACCCATTTGAAGAGTTTGTGTGCTCCGGCATTCAAATTTCTAATTTTTCATTTTCACTTGTTCTATATTATGTGCTAATTGTAAGACTCAACAAAAGAAGCACGTGAACATTTCGTCGTACTTTTTTTTTCACCAAAAAATGTGTAAACTGCTACGTCAGCTCACCTTTTACCTGCCTGACTGAGGTTGACTCATAACTGGGACACTTTATATGCCAGATGTATTGCATAGGCAGCATATAACTTTGAACTTCAATACGCGAAGTGCCCATGAACCTGAGAATGTCCGCAAAAATAAAGATGACACGTCTAGTCTGAAATATCACAGGCTCACAGGCATTTGTCAATTTGTGCTCTAAAATGCGAAAGTGTGGCAGTTGCCTATGTACGGTTGTCGTATTGTTGAATCATCTAAAGTATACTACATCGATTTTTAGTTCGCTGCAACTGAATGTAAGATAATTTCGGGATGTTTAATTGTCCCAAAAATGCAGTAATCTTACTGTATGTAAGCATCTTTTCAACCGTCCATGAAACAGCTGGGCCCTGGGATTTTATTCAGGTTGATCCTGGGCCCTGAGGCCATATTCACATTCACCACTCAATTCTCCATGGGGAATACCCCGTCTTTTTATCTGCGTGTCTCTCATTAGAATGCTATTTTCTATCCCCAGGGAATATTTCCCCGAGGGAATCGAGCGGTGTATATGACCTCTGATCTGCACTTATATTCTCGATCAGTGAGGGTTCCCTAATGGTGTTATAACCTCAATCGTTCACCCACTCGTTGGGAGTTTCCTAGGGATATAGTTCCCGGCTACGTGATACATCCTCCATTCTGGGAGCTTCTATTTTCTCTTTCTTTCTCTTTCTCTCTTATTGGACCTCCCTCTATCTCCCATTCTAATTTTCTGTTTTTAATTTCCCAATTATTTGCCCATTTCCATTAGTCTGATGATGTAACGGCAATTATAATTGACTGCAAAAAAATATAATAATAAAGTTGAAAGTAGAAATTTCTTACACACTCGGTCTTGGACTACTTTTTGTGTGTATTCAGTAGTTTGGTATGAAAGATGTGACCAGTGTTTTTGACACATTTTTAGCATTATGAAGATTGAATGTATATTTAGTCATCCGTAAGCTTTCTTCCGGAGGAAGCGCGGGGGATTGTGAGTTGTGAGGTTGACACATTTTTTACATTATTATGTGTATTTCAATACTAATACACTTTAGTTGCCTTCATCTTTGTAATGGAGGAAAACAATGTTCATTCGTTCATGCAATTGTACAGAGTTCGCGCACCACTGGCGCTCCCATCGCACAACCTCTAGTGCTAGTGGGTGATGCACCGAGATATGGTGAAGCTCATTTTACAAGCATATTTCTGACTTTCCTATACATGGAAAGGGTAATTGTCGCATTAAATAAACAACATTTGTAATAACACGTTGATTCACGACACCATTGTCAAAAATATACCGTAGCCAGTAGTCAGACGTCATAGCGAATTTGCGATTTTGCAGATTCTTATAAAACAGAGCAACAATCAAGCTATTCCATGCTTATAAGTTCTCATATTTCATACTTCCTTCCAGCTTTCCCATAGTATTCATAACAAGAATGTAGGATTTGCGGTCTCCCTTAATTTATTATGTAACAAAGAGATTCCATGCCGCGCACTCGTATAAACAACTACTTACGCACGTCACAGAGAATATAATTGATTGTTTATTATATGCCAGAAGGCTAATTAATTGCTTGCTAAAATAATTTACTTATTAGATTCTTAGTCATGCATACTCTTATGTTTTTTTCATCATTTTTGAACTTTTCGTATTATAGACAGAGTTCAGTACAACAACTTTTTCAGCTTATAATCGCGTGTCGAGGTATAGTTTACCTCAAAAAGAGATGAACTTTGACTTTTAACAGACATTGAGATCAGAACCCTCTTTCTCTCTCGTATGTACATAGTTTATTTATTTATTTCTATCTTGGTGGCAGTAAAAAAAATTACTCCCTGGCAAACTCAACGTGACCTCACAATCAGACAGCAATGTTTCTTATTGGTCACAATTTCAGAAGTTCCATATGTTTGTTCTATCTGTTCAGCTGAATTCGCATACGTTTACATTGTGTTCACAACAGACGTCTCTTCTTTTCATTGTGATATTTGAGCTATCACTTACGAGGAAGAATTATTTGCTGGTTCTTAAAACCGTGTAGCTGGATTGGATTTCTCGTGTTGCTCAAAATGTTCTTCTAAAGTTACACATCAATCTTCAAAACATTTGCGGTCGTAAAATACTGTCCGTCGATAATTCTACTAGTTGGGCCATAGCTTGGTTCTTCTAAAGTTACAAATCAATCTTAGCACTTTTGGCGAAAATTTCTCAAAAATGAGCCGAACAATAGACTTGTGCCTGTAGCGCGAGCAGTGCGCCATACGACCGCCGCAGGGCAAACATACAATAAATCCCCGGTAATTCCTTTATTTCAGTCTTACAATTAGAGCACGTGACCATGATATGTATCCATGAACTGACTACTCTAGGCTCTATTCACTCACTTGAAAATGCACTCACAAATGCATCTTCTATGTCTATGTGTCTTCTATCTGATGCATGCGATTCGAGTGTGGTTCGGTCCATCCGAATCATGTATATTGTGTACATGATGTTCCTTCTACGTTCAATATGAGACTATTGGCAAGGTAATTTGCTCCCTTTATGGGAATATGTACTCCTCATTTATGAATTGTAGTGTCTGCACATGATTACTTGAGAAAGTTGATCATATTTATTCTTACTCATTTTTGATTTTTGTTTCTATCGATTCGACCTAAAAAGCAACATTTAGTTCAGGTTCAGGATTAAAAATAATCAGCCTAAATGAAAGCAATATTAATTGCAAATTATGCGTGTCCGTTGATAAAAACTGCGAGTTGGACATATTTTACTGTAAGGGCAGCTGCTAACTGTTACAATGTTATTCGCGTTTTCCGTGTTATCTGCCATGCGATTATAAAGAATACGTATGTGAACAGTTTACGTATTTTCGATAAAATACCTCAATTTTCGCGATTTTTTCTTATGGCTAATGTGTAATAATAATAATAAGTTTATTGTCTCACAGAGTCGATAATTTCCACATTGGCAAGCTCAAAAATAACATCTAGCAACTCGAAAGCCAAAAGGTACCCTAAGATGTGGTGCAGTAAAGACACCATCATACTAATAAGGGACCGTGTGTATTACAATAAGTATTACATAGGAAACACTATATACTAGTATCAAACATATTGAGAAACTAAGAACTTAAGAAATAATGCAGTATTATGTAACATACATAAAATAATAGCGTATTCAGGGTTCCAGTTATTTGCTATTGAACCTCTTGGAAAACTCTTCACTTAGAGCGGGTATTCTTTCATTAAATGCTTTCATGAATGCATCTGTAAACTGGGAGTTTAATTCTGGTTGAACAGCTGATGTTAACGGTTCTTTCTCAACAATTGGATCAATAACGGGCAATTGAGGGGATGGCAATTGTAACTGCGGTTCCTCACGTGTCTTTTCGATTGGAGAAGTTGGTTCTTTGATCTCTGGCACATACGGGGTCAAAGTTTGTTCGCGAGCAGCTTGACGACGTAGATATCCCTCATGTCTCTGATTCGGAGTTTCAGCTCGACGAACATTGATGTGTGAGAGTCCTGGGGTCTTCTTGAGCCGATCGGCGAGTTCCTTAAACAGAGGCAAACGAGAACCAGCTTTTATACGGCATAGAATAGGGCGGGGACGGTTGCAGGGTTTCCCCATGCGACCAAGTACATGGAAAGAATCGGGCGAGTAAGAGCACAGAGCCAAAACTTTGGTTGCAAGATGCTTTGGTTGCAAGATACTTTGGTTGCAAGATCTTTTGTAAAAGGAGTCTGAATTCGTTTTTTGTCCTCTGAATATCTTCATCTTTTGTGCGGTCAGAGACACAGGATTACTAAAAAATTCATTCAAAAAACAAAAATAAAAATAAAAAAAGGTCTTTGATTCATTAAATGAATAGACTAATTGTTAGGAATAATGGGTGTTCAAGATGAGCCCTTAGTTTCTTCATTCTTTGTTTTACCTCTATCTCTCTCTTTTATTCTTATTTATACCTCTATCTCTCTCTTTATTTTGTCCTTTAAAGGAATAGCCTCACAAGATCTGAGTGTACAATTTATTTCTTTTTATCGAAAGATGATGGTGTTAGTTTCTAATGAACATGTCTTATGAAGGACAAGCTGTTAACTAGAATTAATTCCAAAATCAGATGGATCATGCTATATTTTCGACTTTTCCGCGGATTTCCAAAATAATAGTTTTTGGGTACACTTCGCGCAAGTACGTGATATTTTTCAATTCCCGCGCCAATTCTTTTTCAATCCAGAGATGAATAGCTGAAAATGACATGGCTAATTAGACATATTAGGGAATAAATGAACGAAGATTCGTGTAATATTAGAGTACTTCCTCCTCTCTACGACATTAATTGCATTAATTGCTACCTTTTTTCTGTACCATAAGTTCTTTTACTTACAGCAGGGACCTTTACTTACAGAGTGCGCAGTATCTTGTTCCGATTTTATTTGCAAGTTTTAATTGTTTCTTACTGTATTTATGGACCGCCCCCTCGCAAGATCTCACACTGTCGGCAATATTTGAGAATATACGTATTAGGTTTCTGTTAGTCCACTTTTTTTTACTCTCCATGGTCTTGTTACTTTCCATTTTATTCCAATAAACTTGTGTCATGTAGCCCCTAAGCCTAAGCCTAAGCCTAAGCCTAAGCCTAAGGCCCAAAAAGTCTAGTTATGAATTACACTTTTTCAGTGACTTTAGTTGTTGTAAACGTGTTCGTGACTAGTTCTTACACTACAATCGAACATTGTGGGAAAATTGGGAAATATCTCCATTTAGATTTAGTGTTACAATCATATTTTAAATGCCACATGATAGTGACTAATAGAAGAGTAGCCCCTAGTAGACACTCTACTCGAAAAGTTGACTCGCATGCGGTATAACAGCTTTTTTTGACACGAGCAAATAACTGCGCAAACCTGCGCGATATTTAATCCTAATTTTATTAAACACATTTAAAAACTGACCATTATATCACTTTAAAGGGATAGGTTCACCTCGAATTGCACCTTTTTTTATAATTTATGTTGATAGTATGACCTATGACGGTCAAAACGCGAAAATTGCAGTAAATTTACTTTGCTCCCCGTAGTAGGAGATCTTGCTCAAAAAAAGCTAAACTACCTCGAATCTATAAAACAATTGGAGTACCGCAGCCATGGTATATGGGAAATAGCGCAGCCGGGCTGGAGAGGCTAGAAAGGGCTGGACAGGCCCTCTTTATCATCCTCTGTCTATCACAACAATATCTGCACCTCCAGTCCTCCTGCGCTATTTCCCATATACCATGGCTGCGGTACTCCAATTGTTTTATAGATTCGAGGTAGTTTAGCTTTTGAGCAAGCTCTCCTACTACGGAGAGCAAAGGAAATTTACTGCAATTTTCGCATTTTGACCGTCATAGGTCATACTATCAACATAAATTACAAAAAAAGGTGCAATTCGAGGTGAACCTATCCCTTTAAAGCGAGTGCGTGGTATGGGAGCCCGCCGCAATGAAACGACACAACCTTTCTGAGGTACACAAGCTCGCAGAAGATGGGGCCAGAATATTTTGCAGATTAATAGATAATTGTTAGAGTTATTACTTTGTCTGACAATGAGTTAGCTAGATATGCTACTGTAGGTTTCTGGGCTCTTATATTGCGAATGATTGTGATGCATATTCAGAATCATTAGCAAGCAAGCGCTGCATGAACATCGCATAAATTACAACGTGGTCAAGTTGCATAAGTCAACAAGTGAATAAATGAAGTAGTATTTAGCATTTGAACATTTAGACCAGGAAGTTTATTTAAATACATAATAATAATGGAGGTGGTGTATCTTTTCGATATTTCTTATAACGAAAGTATAGACCCAAGCCAAGGCCCAAGGACCGGCAACCATCATCCAATAAAACTTGCATAAGGGAAATAAAGTTTAAACTTTGCTGGCCTAACTTGCTTGGTGTCGTAACTATACTTTAGTTCGGTAGCGTCGGTAAAAATTAGCTGAAAAACAGCTGAGTTTTCAAGATTCCAGCATTCAGATACTGTCGAAACAAGCTGTGCAAAAACCGTGAGGCATTGTTGCATCTCACATCCGTTCCAAAAAGCCTACATGTATTTTGCAATTTTCATTTTCACTCAATGCCCTTTATTATCACGTTTTCGACCCATTTTTATAATATTACAAATTGTTGGGCCCATTCAATGACTCCCGAAAAATTATTTCCTGGTTTAGAGTCGAGTAGAGAAGATTAAAATTTGCGGTTTTGCTCTGTTTTGGAGCCCGATCCCAATTTCTGAGAGTAGTTTGGTCCCGTCTGTCTTGTAATTTCCAGAATTTTATAGCTTCAAGCATTCAATTAGTATCTTCTTATGTATGTTGGAATTAATTTTGAATTGGAGATGTTTTTAAAAAAGTTGACTATGCAACTGTTTTTCAACCTGCCTCCGGTAATGATAACCTTTCATTTATTAATTCAGTTTTTTCATTGCTAACTTTTTTGTGAAAACAGCGACCTGGTTAAGTTATTAGCAAAAGCCTACTGGTGCAAAGTATTCGAAGTATAACAATAATAATTTCTGAGCACAATTATTTGACTCCTTTTTACAAATCCATACCAATTTATTGCTGGCTCATTGCAAGCTCACTCAGTCACTAAGACGACTACGGTATATTACGATACGGTATACGTATACGGTATATATATTTTGTTGGCCTTGTTCCATAACTTTCCCGTATGTAGTCATACACTTTGAGTTTTGCATTCATGATTGCTTACTATTGTAGTCCCCGGCTTATAATTTTTTGTCTAACGTTTTTTTTTAGTAATGACTAAAACTAATTGTTCAATCACACTGCAGTCTTGGCAATTAATTGAGCACAACTCATCGTACATTCGTCCAAAATAGGAAAATCCTGCAGGGTAAGCAGTGCAATTTTGAGCAAATATTATTACACAGAGAAGCACCCAACTTCCTTATTGGGGTGCAGGAAATTCCAGTACTTTGGTTGTTTGAATAGGGTTTAAGAGTTTAAGACTACTGTAAGAGTAAGTGCGCATAATTGGAATCTTCTTGTTCATTCCGAGAAACTAGGGCAGATAATAGCAAAGACTCAAACTAATGAACCTAGAGTTGAACGTTTGGCATCGTGTCTTAATTAGTATGAACTCGGTTTGTTGCTAATTTGATCTACATGTTGGTCCACGTCTAGCATCCCATCAAGCAATTAAAGTGTCATGTCAGTATGACTTTAGCTATTTGCCAAATAGGTCTGGGTCCTGGCCCAATTGGCCCTAGTCTTTTAGGGAATGTGTATAAAAGTGGTGGCCCATGTCGATTAATTCATCGCTAAATTTGACATTCAACAAACAAACGGAAGCTAATTTAATTAGCTAATTATCATACTTTTTGTTGCAGTTTTTAGAATTTAGTCGGTTGCAGTCAAAAACAGCTGCGGCTTTTGAAAAATCAGTAGTTTCAGGAAGCAGGTGTATTATTTCAGGGGCTTTGCACTTTTCGGCTAGCACAATTCTGCACAATTAGTCCAAGCATGAATGCTTCCACGCCTCGGCTTCTACTGATATTGTAATATATTATGAATCAACATTTATTTTTATACCCGAGAGCGGATTTGAGATTTTCTAATTTTCGTTGTGGGCGTACAAACGCATCAAACTTGCTCCTTTATATAATAAGATATGCATTGATTTCTCTGAATTTCATCCTTTTCCAATATTCCAAATTCGTATTGAAAACGGCAGAAAGAGCTCTTTTGTATCTCTATTGTTTTATGTTTTTCCCCAATGGACCTCATCCTGCCCAACTTGTATTTATAACTAGATGTTCGTTACGTATTGGTTGCGGGCATATATCTGATGAGATAGCTTATCATTGTTATTATTCTTTGTATCCCGTACAACTTTATTCGCGTATATTCCTCAGAAGTATAATCTTGTATAAACACCCTAAATGTATACACAATTTCCAGATAATGAACTGCAATGATCCTCCATTATTTAATTTCGACAACAATAGCACACAACAATTTTTGGCGTTTCTCTTCGAATTTAAAGAGTGAGTTGTCATTATGAATAAAGGTTTACTGAAGAAAAACAGCCGCGTGTTTTTGCTCGGGTTTCAGTCTTCAGCGAACTCCGCGTTTGCGCCGCACCTAAATTCAAAAGCGGGGCGCGGCGAAAATATGGCGAATTTTTGGTCGCAGGTATTTATCTGGGCACTCTGAGTTTGATAGAATATAGTGTACGTGTACGATATGCTTTAGTATGGTGAGCTACTATCTGAAGTTAATTCAATCAGTTTTCGTTAAGCTTCTAAATAATAAATAATTCAGGTTGTACAACCCGATCCACCGTTACATTGCCGTGATCCTCTGTTTGTGCGGATTGCTCGCCAATTCAGTGCACATTTGGGTCCTGACGCGACCGCGCATGCGGATCAGTTCAGTGCATACTGTACTCACGATCATAGCAGTTTCGGACATGGGAACGATGATTAGTTATTTGGTGAGTGATTGATGATTAAAGAGATATGGTCACCTGGTTTTCGTAGAGAATGCTTAGATGATTAAAGGGATATGGTCACCTGGTTTTCGTAGAGAGTGCTGCTTGTCATATGACTTATACATGGTGAGCAGTCCTGCTTGTTTCCCTCAAAAGTTATTATTGATATGCTACCAAAGATGAAAATGACATCAGCGAGGCAAACTTGTGGGATTTCTTACACATTTTTGTAATTAGGTGTGTAATTGCTGTAGTATGCTTTGCGAAAACAGGAACTTCCTTGTTTTGTCTGAAAACTCTTACTTGAAATGCCAAACAATACGATCTAGGTACACAGCTTGCAGCTTGCATAAATAATTGTTGTATTTGTAATTGCTTTCGAGACATCGGCAATTCTAATACAATTTCCTGCGAAGAAAACATCTGAATTTATGCTTCCTAATTATGGGGATAATTACACTGGGGTCTTCACTGATATATTAGGAAACTATAGCCTAGATATAGCGAGTTGATATTGGGTGCAGGCATTTACTTTAGAAAGCGTAACTAATTTTGCAGAAGCAGAATATTAATTTGCTTCGAAAAAACATAAGTTATAGCATGGTAAATAAATAATACATTCACTTTTAGATTTATATGCTCCGTTTCGAATTTCACTACCAGAAGGATGGGTACGCGTATTGGTGGATTACATTTTTAAAGGTAGGCACTTATTTGTTACTTCATAAGCTTAAAGCGAGATACCGGCCGGTTTTTGAAACGCGTCGTGGATAACTGAATTCTTACGTATTTATGCAAAGTTTTCGCTCGAATTTACCTCGGTTTTTTATGCTAATTTGTATTGATTTGCACGAGCTGCATAAGAATTCTGGTGTACTCGATGTGTTTCAAAAACCGGCCGGCAAGCCTACAACGAAACTCAAGAGTTGCGCGCGGCAGCAGTTCGGGGGTGTTTCCCGCAAAATAATTTGATGCGCGCCGCAAAAGTTTTTTCACCGACTCTTGTTGCCGTTTTGGTGCGGGAAACAACCCCAAACTGTTGCGGGAAACACCCCCAAACCGTTGCCGAAAAGTTGCGCCCCGCACCATTTCCGCACCGTTTCCGCACCTTTTCGGGAAACACTTTGCGCGCCATTTCTATTCCGCGCGCATTTTGTTTCCCATTCCTTTGCGGCGCGCATTTTGTTTCCCGAAATGGTGCGGCGCGCAACTCATCTGCTCTCGGTGTATTGTAAGCTGCTCAAAATGGTTTGCACTTATAACGGAAGTTCAGTAAAATTGTTTGTAGTTGTTCGTGTGTAGTGCCCATTTCGGCCAGTTGATCTATGAATTTTTGAGCTTCCCCTAAAAGTTCCGCCATATTCTCTCTCATTCTCATTAGTTATTCTATTCCAGTTTCACGTAATGTCGTCAATTGCTTGTCACGCAATTACCCTATATCTTGTGGTATTAATGGCCTTCATACGATGGAACGCTATGGCATTCCCGAGTACTTCTTGGTTGAGATGTGAACGAGCAGGGTGAGAAATTTTATAATAGAAATTTTATTTTGTAATGTTATTTGGGGTTGAATATGAACTAGTTTTCCGCCAATATAGTCCAGAGAACGGTGTCTACCAGCTCAGTGTGAGCCATAGATGTGCCAGACGCGCGCGATCATGGGGAACACGGGGAAATGTTGCACGAACGCTTCTGGTGCGCTAGCGGCCCATCAAAGTTCGGTAGTTATAGGATTTCCAACTGTATTGGTGGTATTCGGGTGAGGGTTGAGAGGTGCTCAGCCCACCAACAAAATTTCCTCGCCCATCAGCATAGGTACACAGCTCGCAGCGGCAGCACCTTACCAATGCGTCACTTAGTTTAGTAGCAAATTCATTTATTTATTTAAAAATAATGTTTAGAATCGCTGCTATCGTGATCATCTTTACGGTTGTTTTACTGTGCATTCCTACACTTCTCGCACATGAAATTTACATTCAGAAGTCCTCGGAGTCATCGGTTAGAGAAATTAGATACAGGTAAGACGTGTTTATTTTTCTGTAAATAAATTTACAGCTGGTTGTTATTTTTGACGTCACTGCGCACCTTGTTGAGTGTTCGTATTTTTATCCCCTTGGTTCGTATTTTCGCCAATCTGGCCGCGCAAGTTTTCATCTATACAGTAGACAAGAGGCCACATTCACCACTCCGATTCCCTTGGGGAAATATTCCCTGGGGACAGAAAATAGCATTCTAATGTGAGACAAGCAGAGAAAAAGACGGGGAATTCCCCATGGGGAATTGAGTGGTGGATATGGCCTCTGAATAACTGTTAGAATACAAAAGTTGACAGCGACATGTTCACCAATTCCACGCCTTTATTTAACATCTTTTCAGTATCGGTTTCTCCGACATGATGCTCACAAATAACTGCTTCTTTTTGAAGGGAAATCTTTGGTTGACAGGAATATTTCTCAAGGTGAGCACTTCGGACTTTGACTGAATAATAGTTCCCTACTGTACGTCTTATGGCAAAAAAATTCGAAAATGATGCATCTCATTATGTTGCTAATATATAAACTATTGTGTGACGACACTATGGAAAGGTAACACAAATGCCATACCTAAGTTTAAAATATAATTAATTTCAGGCTGTTCCTTGTTTTTGTCTCTTTTTCCTCACGTTGGCATTAATCCATCAACTTCGAGTGAATATCGAAAAAAGAAAGGCATTGATAAAAAGAGATGAAAAACACCGAAGAAAAGGTATGCATTTTTATTATTATGTATGAGTGTCAAGGTTGTTATTGTAACCAAAATGCAATGTTTTCTTATCTTATCATCTCACGATTGTTGTTAAATTCTTTCTCATTTTAGGCGACCTGACCACTTATATGCTTCTGTTCATGGTGTCCGTATTTCTGTTCACAGAACTACCGCAAGGAGTCATTGCTATCCTCAACGGTAACTAGTTAACGAGTTTTTCAAATTACTCGGTTATAGCAGACCAGACGGCTACCGCCGCCTAAAGCGACATCAAACGTTATGTAAACGATACTTCGATTCGACGTGCGCATATTTATATGAAACACCTGAAGCGTATATTCCAACGTTTATGTTAACATTTTGATCACGCTTAATTTTGGAAATATGCGAAGAGTTACCTCCTTATACTATATGTCTGAAACGTAGAATAATTCGTTGTGGTCGTAATCACAAATAAAATCACCCGGCTTCAAACCCTTCTCCTTTATATAATACGATTATTTTGCACCTGAGGCCGTTTTCACCAACATTTACTTCTGTCAAAAAGGGTACTTCAGTCAAAAGCGCGCGGTACTTCTGGTTTCACCAACATTTACTTCTGTCAAAAAGGTACTTAGGTTAAGTACCTTTTTGACAGAAGTACGCTTTTAACACGGGAGGCGTACTTCCACCAAAAAGGTGAAAGTAAGCCTGTACTTCAGTTTTTTATTCTTTATGAAGACTAATTAACTTAATTTGTTTAATTATTGTATGGTTTTTATGGTAAATAAGTTTTGTAAACATTAATTGACAAGATTTCAGTTTTTGGATCACATTTCACATAATTAATAAAGTGATTACACGCTTGATTATTTATATATTTCTTGTTTACATGGTAAACAACTTTTAGTAATTACTTAGATGTGTATCATCTTCGTTTTAAAACGTAATCTAACTGTTAACCAACGTTTTCCTTCAAAAAAAGTAAATGTTGGTGAAATCCATCAAAAAGCGTGTGGTAGCGTACTTCAGTCATAAATTTACTTAACCTAAGTACCTTTTTGATGGTCAAAAATTTATGACAGAAGTAAATGTTGGTGAAAACGGCCTCTGCTAATAAGCAAGTCAATATTAATAAAACATTTTAGGAATGTAAAAGTTTATTGAAACAACCAACAACCAACCAAAACTCCTGAAAAAGTGATAATAGTACGGACTAGGAAAAAGAGTTTTTAGTTTTTTTTTAAGCTGATAATGTTTTTGTTATCCCAAAGCATGTTTGGCCTAGAGTTGAAATGAGCCATCATGGGATTTCCAAGTATCCCAAAAATTCGGTGTGATTCTGTCAATACTACCGTATTTTTGCACGAAACTTGCATATATAATATGAAAAATTAGAAAAATATTCTCGTGTAGGTCCAAGATACTGTAAATTTTCACCATACTTGAAAACCCCATAAATTTCAATAATCAATGAGTTTTTCTTGGAATGATCGGAATATTTCAGCCTTGTACACGAGTCAGTTCCATTCGTTCGTCTATTATCCACTGGCTGATGTCCTCGATCTTCTATCTCTCGTCAACTGTTATGTGGCTTTCCTGGTGTATATTTGCACGTGCAGCAGATACAGACAGACGCTTAGAGGAATACTACCTTTGGATGAGCTGAATAAGTAGGATTTTTCACATATGCATAGTATTTTATAAAAAATACATGGCGAAAAAGCGTTCGCGGCAGAAAAGTGGCGCACAGGTGACGCACTATTTGTTTGCGGCGCCGCATGATGAAAATCGGAATTAAAAACGGAAACGGCTAAAGATTGACGTTTATCGGCCAACACGCGGCGCTATTCCCCAGTATTATCGGGCGTGGATTGGTTTTCTGCTGCATTATATTTCTAGAGATCTGTTGTAGGAGCCCTCTCCCTTCTTTCTCATTTTATCATATTTCTAGGATGCGGTCCAACTTCACCACTCGCAACAACACAATAAACAAGTCACCGGATATTGTGACTCGAACTACCGTAACCCAAATGAGAGATCAGACGGACAGACTGAAGACGGAGAGACTGAACGAGCAGAAACCACTCCTTTCGAAGGGGAGCGAGACGACCATACGCTTGGATCCGGCTTCTGGGGACGAGTTACTGTAATGAGTATGGAAAGAGATCTATAGCTCGTTCATGAGACGTTGATGCCTTCGTCAACCAAAAAACATTGGCTGCGTGGAGGCGTCCTCCTGCGGTGCGTCGCGGATATGTCACAAAAATGCGTCTAATTCTATTTCGCACACCCTTGGCGCACTTTTTCGAGGAATCTGCGCGCCATTAGTGGGATCTCCCCGCGTTCTGCACGGCGACTGCGTGATTGGAACAATTTCTTTTGAAGCAAGACTTGATGTTCCCATGTAGGACCGTTTCCATTCCCAGTGAAAAAGAAACCCAGCAGCTGTGTATTGTTATCGGTATTCCCAATCATTTTCCCCAAATGGATAACAATTTCTCAAAAAATACTAACAATGAGGACTATGTCAGTAGAAAAAAGCCACAAGCGTGACAGAAATTCCATGCAAAAAGCAATTTTGCTCAATTAAATGTGACTTACATAATATATATGAATAAAAAAATTGTTAATAAACTAGTCATTGTTGATACAATGATAACCTAGTCATCATTTCATATTATTTTTTTTTTCTTTGTATCTTATTCCAAAAATTTTATTTCACTTTGAACGCATTAATAAAAAAACTACAGATATGAATGTAGGAGTTCAAAGCAAATGAATGGAATTACACGGAAGAGATTCTTATAGATGTAGATTATTACATGTCAATGTTATCACACAGCATTCTTATTCTTGCCTATAATGTGCCGTTATTCGTATATACTGGTTTCATTGTATCTTTGTGATCTCCTGTATAATATCAATAAAAATGGAACTTTTCCTGTCGTGTTATCTGTGGTGAACGCTTGAGCTTGAAGGATACATTGTATTATCTTAGAATAGAATTGGACGACAATATATCAGTGGATTTCCATTGCAAAAGACGCCTAGATTTGTATTTTGTATATTAGCGGAACCACGAGCGCGCGTATACGGTATACTTTCGCGGAAACGCACAGCGGAGGATAGCGCATCGCGCGGGTCCATTTTTTGTAACCGCACCGCGATCGAGAATGTAGCATAAGCGCATTGTTAGGTAACCGACGTTTGGTGAACGCAACGTTCTAAAATTGTGTAGCAGTAAGAGAGAGCACGTGAATGTAGTATGGAATATGAAGCCTGACGCAGATGGGTTTTCAGTCACTGAGGAAACTTTGTCGGTGGGCCGCGCGTTCCAGGCCCACCTTTCGTGGGCCGCGCATCCCTAGCGCGGCCCACCCGAAAGTTTCACGTTGGTATGCAATTGTTCAACCCTTCGACTGCTCAACAAACGCATAAAGGATAATTGAGAAAGAAACATGTTTCAAAGAGCTGACAAATAATTACTTGTAGACTGTCTCTTAGTTTTATGATGAACAAAATTTACCCCGCACAGAAAACAAGAAGCTGGAGCTGGTCAACAAATGGTTTGCATCGAAAAATCAATTTAGTAACCGGTCACCGACCACTTGGCAGATACATAACATAGTGACCAGTTTTCGTTACAGTACGTTTGTCGACAAACAATTGGGCACTTCCTGTTCGCTAAATGGCCAACAAATGGCCCATTTGACCCATAACCGAGAACAGTCACCAAACAGTTCCGCCCGTTTCCTGTGTAATGATTGTTCTTGTAATGTGCCACGGGGACTGCATATCTGAAAGGAATGAAATGGTGCTGCATAATAAGTAAAAAAATTAGGCAGCTTTGTGCATCTGAACCTACAACTTGTCTTGATGAATCCATGTATAATGCGGTATAGATCCTTTGTTAGCGCAATAGCTCTATCATATGTGGTTTAGGTTTCATCCAATCCCTCTTTTCACTTTCCACATTGTTTTTTTTTTCATAGATTACCCCCTTTTCAAGCGGCGATATGAGCTGAAGAGTTCGGTAATTTAACAATCGGTTGGTGCCAATTTTAGGGAATAAGCTGAACAATTTGTATGTAGCTCCTGACGCGTGAGCTGATTCTGGAGAACTACTTATATTTAGATTGAGTTTATTTACATGTGATTTCTGAAATAAAATTATACATTTGCTCAACAATTTCTTATTGTCATGCCATGTCCATGTTTGCGATTCGCACTTGCGAAAATGACAAATGCCTGTCCATGTTCAGGCCATTTTACATGAATGTCAAATGCCTACCGTAACCCATGCGAATGAGGCGTTTGACATAGTCCCGCAACGAAAGTATATCAGATCCGTACTATTTGAAATAGATCCGTACTATTTCAAATAGATCAGTACTATTTTGAAATAGATCCATACTAGATGCAAAATCGCTGCGGGACCTTGTCATTTACATTGACTCGAACATGGACAGGCATTTGTCATTTTCGCAAGTGCGAATCGCATACTTGGACAGGGCATTAGTATTTTTCACAAACAACGTATTCCTTCGGTAGAAGCATCTTCATAAAATACTGTGTGTTATGATCAGGCAACTTTGCATACGAAAAATTAGAATGGCGGGTAGAAATCCGGAAGGGTATTAAAATATTTCAGTGTCTCGGCTTGACGTGTACCTCCGCATCTGCTCCAATAATCGAAGTTGTTTGATGCTTTCTTGTAATATAGTCGTACTCGTTTTACTAACTAATGTCCTACGGCATTGGGTTCTTTCTCCGCTAACACAGAGCTAATTTCAGAGCCCCGTGTTGGCTCATCTTGGATAAAAACCTGAAGTGGTGAAGTAAGGCGCTCAGAATCCAACAATGCTGGGATCTTCTCCTCGTGACTTCATGAGTCCTTCTGATTGGACTCCTTCCCAATCACAAAACGACTTCAGATCCAGTACGCCACGCAACGAGGACTCTGTGGTGAGCTTGCCTTGCAACACGATTGCGTGGATAAACTACCGTAGTTAGAGAAAATGCAATTTAGCGGCACCTTTCCGTGAAATATTTTTGAAATTTTTGAAATTTTCCAAAAATAGTTTATTTTAATGTTTTGATGTGTATTTTTATTACGTTCTACGGCTTGATAAATATGCTGGCATAGGTTTTCACGAGATTCACCGTGTAAATTCACGTTTTCCGTCACCAAATTGTCGCGTTTCGGCCTCGAAAATTGAATAGATGTGTCACCTTTTTATTCTTTGGAATCAAGTTTTCTAGTTCTCGTTTATTTTCAGACATCTCTCAGCTTTACTGGAAATGTTGCCCATCAACATCTTCATCAGCAACAAGCTTCTGCTCCCCAGCACCACCAGGGCGTCTACCATCCAATGTTTGGATCCATTTCGACTAACCGATTCCCATCGCTCGTGAAGAAGAGTCCTTCTGGAGGGTATGTACCTTTTAAAGTGAACTGTCTGTTTAGTCCGTGTTGTTTACGTTTTTTTACCCGTTATTTGTGATAAAAATGCATGTTGCCTATTCCAGATACGTGCTGCCTTCGATCACTTCGGACCACGGCTATAGTAGTACCCATTCGCCACACTCTTCGACATACAGTACTAATAAGGTTTGTTTGGCTTATTATTTTTATTTTGAGTGGTGTTTCTCACCAGAAAATCCGACAAGATGCGCACCTTCAGCTGAATTTCGTCTTTTTCGCCCCATTATTTACGAATTCTTAAATAATTATCAATGTAATAATATAAATAATTTTCAGGATGATCTGTCGACCACCCTCGGGGTTGTTTCCGGTGGACTGGGCCATCTTGCTCCACCTCGCCAGCTGGGTGCTTCTGCCGCTTCCGGACTTCACTTCCAGTATTCGGCTGGGTCGCCGAAGCCCCCTTCGCTGCTGTCGCACGTCGATGAGAACAAGGACGCCTACAACTATAAAGCTCCATGGGAACAGCAGAGAGCTACAAGAGGTAGTTTTTATGCATTTTTCCTACACATGACTCATGACTGGTGTTTCACTGCGAAGAGTTCTGATCTGTACAACTGAGTTATTGAACGTGCCTTTTCAGCTGTGAACCCGATATTCTTCTTTGTGTTCTTATTTTCTTCACGCGAATAGTCGTTGTGGCATACAACTGATTTACTGAGTTTTTACTTTCAGCTGTGCATCCACTATCGGTTCTGAATGCTGCTGGTGACATCGGTGCTATTCCGTCGATTGGCAATGGGTTAGCGTCGTTCGCTGCCAACGCTAATGTTGGGTACGTTTGGATACATACTACGACTCTAGTCTTTCTAATTGCATGTTTGAAACAATACCTATCGGCCAATCAGTCTCAGTCTTCATAGTCCACTCACTTTCCTGTTCCTGGTTCCTCCTTCTTTTAGTTAGAGCTTCCCCGTTTCGTTGTTGCATGCGTTCAATGATCTAAGTCTAAAAGTTTTTACATTGTTTGGGCGCATTCAAGTTGTGCAAAAGCGGAAGTTTCGCGAAATAGTCCGTTCGAGTTCATTGTTAGCGTGATGCGCCATTCAAAGGAGACAACGAGAGACACATATTTTGTCAACGTCTCTCGCCCATCAACTCGAACTTCTTACTCCAACAGATTATTGCGCGAAATTTCCGCGTGTTGGATAAGCCGAATAACAAAATATGGTCTCTCGATGTTTCGTTCGAACGGAATATGAATATTTCGCATCACGCTAACAATTGTTTGGGCGCATTCCACTGTACTGAAAAATGAAATTGGCCTTTTTCAGAACTCGTCGTGTCCCAGGTGCTCCCTCTGATCCAGTCCCCTTCTTCGTGCCCGACAATGACAAGGAGATCTTCGCGAGGAAAGTCTTCGTCGGCGGCCTGCCAATTGATGTTAAAGAGGGTAAGCATCATGGTTTGACATTTGATCTGTAAAAAACTATCATCAAGGAAACTATCATCTCCCTGAATACTTGAATCATTCATTTTTGCGGTTCACGTAATTCCGTTTCAGAAGAAATCTACCAGACCTTTTCACACTTTGGCCCTGTTCTCGTTGATTGGCCCAGACGTCCCGATGGGAAGGAGGCCTCTACTCTCATGCCCATGACTGGATACGGAGGCAGCGTTAGTAGTGAGTTTTTATACGACATTCACACCGTAATAAAAAAGTTTATTGAAAATTTAAAGCTCTAAGCGCATGGTCGGTGATCTAGTGGCCATTTACTGAATGCAGAACTGTGGGGAACGTATTATCTCGTCTTAAAAATAATTTTTTTTTAAATATTAAATATTTATTAATTGCACTTGAATATTTCCAGACCGCTACATGACTGGCTACGTGTTCCTCGTGTTCGAGGACGAGCGCAGCGTCCAGTTGCTCGTTAGCCAGTGCCACCACGAGGGCGATCGGTCAGCTATTTTCTATCCCTAATAGTGCCGAGCATTTTCGACCGACCTTTCGAGCTATGTAATCTTTCTTAACCTTAGTATCGGTTCTTTTGGCGTGGCATTTTCTACTGATCTAACACATTCACATACTAACAGTAACTTGAATGACATTGAGCTATTTTTTTGTGTTGAAGTTTGTCCTGCGGCCGGTTTTGAAACTTTGAAACTGAAACTGATCGCCTACTCGGATTTGGGATATTTTAAAAAGATTGATTCGATGTGAACGGGCTTTGTTGTTTAGATACTACTTGTTTGTTTCTTCACCAACAATGCGTGACAAGCCTGTTCAGGTAGTCCTTTATAACGGTTTAATGTTTGTGTATTTGTGTGCGTCATGAACATACGTATATTTTGAACCAATATTATTAATACCCTTACTTTAAGGTTCGTCCCTGGCGTCTTTCCGATATGGACTACTGCCCTGTTCCCAAGATGAACATGTGCCCGCGGCGTACGGTGTTTATTGGAGGAGTACCCCGCCCCACAAGAGCAGGTTAGGATTTTGATTTTGGGTCGGATTTTCTTTACTGAAGTCAGAATTCTTCTCTGAATCTGAAACATTAGGTGTTTGTTTTTATTATAGAAAGTATGTTTATTGCAGGCGAGCTCGCCGAGGTGCTCGACCGCCTCTACGGCCCTGTCTGCTACGTGGGAATCGATATTGATCCTGAGTTGAAGTATCCCAAGGTACTAATGATAGTTATATGTATTTTAACTGGGTCGACGGTTTGCTACGTGCCGGGGTCATTTCAAACCTTGACTTCAAAATAACCAGGAAGCCGACATCCGACAGTTTTTAGTTTTTACTTTTTTCCTTCACTTTAAAATATTCCAGGGAGCGGCTCGTGTCACTTTCTCCACGACCAAATCGTTTGTGGCTGCCATCAGCGGACGCTTCGTACAGATTCCTCACGCGGACAATCACAAAAGGGTACGCTTTTATTTTATTATTGTGTTCTGTTCAGCGTTCTAGTCCCCATCTCTGGTGTCTTGGAATTAGGGAAAATGTTTCCGAAGAATGCTGTTGTTTGTTAATCCAACATCCAAATACTTTTCTTCTCAGGTGGAAATCAAACCGTACGTGATGGATGAACAGATGTGTGACGAGTGCGAGGGAAGGAGCTGCTCGGATAGATACGCACCCTACTTTTGTGGAGATGTCTCTTGTCTTCAGGTTTGTTCATTGGGGAATGGTTATGGATTTTCAAAAAGGACACACGTTTGAGTTGCGACTTCACGCGTAGCGGTCCATGTGTCCTGTGAATAATGATTGTGCAACGAAAAAATGATTGTCTCTTCTTTAGTATTTCTGCGAGTCGTGCTGGGACGAGTCTCACTATGGTAGTTCGGACGGTTCTATCAACAGACGTCATCATCACAAGCCACTTGTTCGTCTGGGAGATCAGACTAAGGTTTTTTTTATTTCGCTATGGCTATGGCTTCTTTGTTGTCTACTTAGGCTTGTGACCGTACGTATACTAAGTTTTTGCGTTTACGGTTTACTGCTGTACTTTTAGCAATATCGGTGTTTTTAATTATATAAAAAAAAAAAAAAAAATTTTCCAGATGTTGCCCCGCCCTCCGCACCATAATATTCGTGGGGCTGGCCTCACCGGAATGGGCGCAGGACTTAGAACTCGCCCAGGTCCAGGAGTTTTCTAGAAGATGTGTGAAATCGCAAATCCTCGTGCTGGAAACGGTGTAAGTTGTCAGACTTTTTATTTTATTTACGGCTCCCAGATGGTGTTCTGCATTTGTTGATTGGTAAATTAGCCTTTTTGCAATATCAAGCTACACGCACAACCAGTGCGGATACAGTTATGATGTGTGTAGGACGTAGGTGATTAATAAACAGCTAAATATCAACTTTTGCTTTACCATATCCCGAGGCTATTTAAAGAGTTGATGGTGTTATAACCTGTATTTCTTCTTTCAGATTCCTTCTTGTGTCATGTTATATCGGGTGGTCGCGTGGTGTCTCAAAATACTATATCCCTCCAAATTTGTTCCACTCAATTCGTTTTCACTTTGCAAAAAGCCTCCGTCATAATAATTGATATAGGTTTCTTTGAAAGTACTCTATGTGTGAATGCTGATACCAACTGAACTGCTAGAATTCTATCGTTCTAATATTTTTACCCGCCCATCATTTTAATATATTTGCATTTTCGTCGATTCTGCCCCAGTTCCATAGAATATGGCCACAATTTGCCCTAATTACTTTTTACACACCCGTTTGTACGATATTATAAAGCTTACAGTTTGAACCTATTTGTAACCTATTTATTTTAATTTTAGATTTTTTCCTTTCGTATATTTATGATTTATTTTATAGTATTTATCTAGAATGTATTTTGATTCTGGTGTGCTTGTGATTTTGAGTACGTTTCTTATGTCCATTGTTTTGTTGTGCCAAAGTATTTAGCTCAAGCACCCCAGTCTTTTTTTCGTTTTTTTTTTAAAGTGTTTGATTTTGTATTTATTCTATAAGTTTATTATGCTAATTGTGATATTTGCCTGTGTGATTTTTGATTTTACGTCAGTTTATTCTGAGATATACTCGGTGTTTTATAATAGGCGACCAGTTTAGCCTAACTATCTATATAGTGTATATTTTCGGGTATTGGGTGTGTTCTTTCATAAATGTTTATTTCCGAATTTGTCTGAATTTTATGTGGAGTGGTTATGTGTGCCTATTGAAATATCTGCAGAATGTGAATTTTTTCGTAATTAGCATTAGCATAGTTTTGTGACTCCGCAGTTTAGGCCGTACTAATTGGGTGGGACTGATCGAGTCGTTTATATTCTTAGCTCTTGCGTTTTCAGTGCGAGTCTGGGTTTCAACTCTCTAGTTGAACAAGTGTTCCAATATCGCTGTTTCGCTGGTTTACGGACAACTAGAGGTGAGTAGTCTTTATTTGTAACAGAACATTGTTTTTATTGTTTGAAGAGGTATGACTCGTGGTTCGTGAAACGTATGCTCGAATTGTTTACATGTATTCTATGCAAATGGGGTTCCATTCTGTGCGAGATATGTTAAGGCGGACGCGTAAATTAACGTATAATGTATTGAAAGACGGTTATATGCCCAAAAGATACGTTAATACTTTTCAAAACCACGTGTTATCCCGCTTTAGCTTTGTGTAGGTTGTATTCGGATACTAGAATTTGATACAGATGTGCATAGTCGTTGAATCATGTATAAGTGGATGTATCCTTGTCTCCCACCTTTTGTCCGTAACTTGGCGGCGTACTCTTGTTACCCGGGTATCTCTTCCCACTCTCCCGTCTAAATCTCTCCTCCCTCCATGTTCTTTTCTCCAATGTCCTTCGATCATTGTTTGCTATATATGGGGAGACCCCTATTCCGACTCCAATACGCATTGTGTAGAGAATAGAGCCAGCCGATACGCACCTTACTTATATATCTGTTGTCTGTTAACCTTGCTAGTAGTATATGTATGCATGCATATTTTGTGGCTCGAATAGTTTAGAGGGGATTAATTAGTGATGATCTTATGTATTATTGACGGGTTTTGTTGTTTGTTTACATGCACACAGATACTATAGCAAGGTTAGCAGACATCAGGTATATAAGTGATGATCTTATGTATTATTGATGGGTTTTGTTGTTTGTCATGTTTCAACATCTTCGTTTGATTTAGTTGAATGATATATGGAGAGTAGTAAAGCACAAATATAAATACTTTATTCACACATAAAAACATGCAAAATAAAGTGCTCGGAAGAGCAGAAAGACGAAAAGGTAGGTTTTTATACCCGAAGACAAACAGTAAGAAACAAAACACGAACAATGAGAGAATGTGAGATAAACGATGCACTGCGTGTTATATTATGTGACACACTGCTATGTATTTGTAATCAACTACTCCCCATTTGTTCTCCGGCTGCTTTTCTATTCTGACTAATTAGGCGACCCTTTTTCCTGTGAAACGATCGCAACAAGTTCATGGCTTCATCAGTGCAAATTGGCCCTATTTGTGTGGGGGAATTGCCTGTCCGAGTGTTTAGAATAGATTGTCCTTAGTTGAAGTCTATGGCTCCGAGACTATAATGTAAACCATGGTGTATCATATTTTTTTTTGCACTCTCCTTTATCAACTTTTCACTTTTTTTCATATTTAATTGGCCAAATTGATTCGTTGAATTGCATTTTCTGTTCTTCATTTCTTGATTCTTGCTTGCTAATTAGGCATCCCTTCCTCTCTACAACTCTTTATTTTTACGTGAAATGTGAAACAAACTGAGTTCTCTTGTCGGTTTGTTCCACAAAACCAGCATGTGTAATAATAAAAAATATTTATTAGATCAACGGGTCGTAGGGACAAATAAGGTAAGTTCTTGAGGTAGTGCCTATTAGCTGGCAAACCAAAAGGTTCCCTAAGATGTTGGTGCGGTAAGGACACCACCATACTAACGAGGGACCGTGTGTGCATATGTGATGCTACATTTTTTGATAGGAGACTTGATTAGAACCTAAAAGTATTTGGATTATGTCATGTGGTTGATTCATTGCGGTAGCGTATCGTTAGGAATGTGATGTGTCTGTGGCCATGAGGTGTGAGTGTGAGTGTTTGTGAAGACAGATACGCATTGTTTGTTTCCCGTTTGCTTGCAATTTACGATGTAAGTGAAACATGGTGAAAATTATGTAGCACAACAGGAATGTGAAAACCCCGTTTTCGCCCCGATCAATGCCCGATATTTTGAGGGATTTTATCGGGGCTTTTGGTTTTCCATTAGGCGTTTAATTTCAGAGTTAGGGTTATGAGAAAATTTGTTCCTTTTATCACTTGTATTCTTTCTCGAACTATTGCATTAAAACATTAGTATGTATTTGTTAATCTCAGTCAGTCTGTTTTCTTTCTATTCTTCCTTCCGTTTTCTACTTACATGCAATGCCGTGTTGTTAGATATTTATGTTTTCTTCTGAATAACTAGCATCGTAATCGTACAAACCTTCAAGGAAAGGACGTTACCGTAATGATTTTTGTTGTTTTGTAGATTCTATGATTTTAGTGTATTTTTAGTTTTGTTACATTCTTTTCCCCGTTTATTTCCTTGTCTTTCCATTGTTTTGCGAAGGGATTTTCACGCATTAGTTTTGGTTAGAGCCTTAGAGCGGCTGTGTTGTTTTGGCGCGCTCTTGCGTTTCTCCCCTCACTTTCTTTTGCTTTTCTGTGTCTAATGGAAGGGAATTATGGAATTTCAAAAGTTACATTGTTTTCTTCCCAGAAACATATAAGGAATAAGGATCTAAGCATCGTTTTTTTTAGTTTCCTTACGCAGTATTTTGAACAATTCGTGAGATCGTCAACTGAATCTCAAAGGAATACTATGGAGGAATGTAGATTAGTTACGAAATGGGTCTAGGCTTTTCGACGAGGTGGCAGGCAGGTGGCACTTATTGTAAGTTGCCGGTGCCGGTTCTTAAAATGTTTTTTTTTACTACTCTATCTTTACCTTGATTTTGATTTCCCTTCTCTCATCTCATTCGTAGATAGGTGGAACCTATTTAATCGAAAAAGTCAACAGTTTTTCGTGTTCTTTCTCCAATTCACTGGTGTTCTTATTTGTTACTTTTCTGGAGTTCTGGTTTTCAAGTTCACTTCTTATACTCAGACCACTATTTATTTCATTTCGAGTTGATCGGCTTGTGGTGAAATTATGGCATCATATCTTTCTTTTGGTTGTATGCAGTTTTAGGTTTTAGGCCCCAAGACCAAAGCCAAAGGAGATACTTAGAATTAGTTAAACTGTTAAACAAAGCTAAGAAATGAATTTTGACCTACATGTACATCTTAATTAGGTAGGTTGCGTGTCGTTACGACCAGCTAAAGAAGCTAAAAGCACTGTCTCCAATTCCAATTCCCCATTCTCCCCTCAAACAACTTTTAATGAAAGTTTAATTTTTAATGTATATTATGTTGTATTCGTACTGTGTTTTTTGGATGTAATTTTGTTCGTTGTTCGTTCGTGCGCGCGGCGAGTGTACTTTGGCTTTTTTTCACAATTTCACACACATCTGGTCCGCATTAAAAGCGCAATGGGTGTGTTGGTGTTTTTGATGTTCCGCCGGGAAACAGTTGCTTTTTTATTTGAAATTTCATTTTGCAACTGTCTGTTGCTATGTGCGACGCATCAACTTGCTATTGATTTTATTCAATATGTCTTGTTTTTTTTGTGTTCAACGAAGCAGTGAATACTACTTTGTCCATCTTACTGGGGATGGCACTGATGGGAGTAACTTATTGTATTGATATTGTCAAAAGCTATTTTTTCATATATATATATATATATATATATATATATATATATATATATATATATATGAAAAAATAGCTTTTGACAATATCAATACAATAAGTTACTCCCATCAGTGCCATTATATATATATATATATATATATATATATATATATATATATATATATATATTATAGTAAGACGGTTATTTTGTACATGATAATGGTTTGGTTATTGTAGTAGACTGCAGAGATGAGATATGACGATGATTTCAATCATTTCACTGTCAACTTGTCAAGCGTGAGAATCGAAGGGTCCATCACCCAGCCCCTGACTGCGCCAATACTTGGTTGTAGTTGTAGTATAATGTATCGCTTTTAAAACTTTGTCCCGGCTGTCTGATTAATATTACTTAGGCATATGTTCTCTGGCTTGGCGAAGCACTCTTCATAATTAGGCATATGACATGGGAAAGAGTTTCAAGCTTTGTGATTTGCACTTCTGTACTATATTAATTGACTATCTATTAGCTTAGACTTAGACTGTAAACGTTTCGCTACGATTACTGTAAAGAAAATTATGTTTTCACAATTTCCGTTTTGTTATTCATTCCTGAACTGTTTTCATCTGTTTATTTATTTTGGTCTCGGGTCTTTATCTTTACTTTTCTTTATCAGTGATACATTGATGCGTCTGGCCAAGTTTTGATGTTGACTCATTTTTTGTTTAAGAGTACGCCGCTTTTTCCGTGTGTATGTCTTGAAATTGATTTTATATCAGCGTTCACGCTATGCCTATACTATAGTTTTGGCTTGGCTACCTGGAGACTTCGATATATGTATGATCTGTTTCAGACTAGAATCCTACACTGTAGCGTAAACGTATTTCATTGGTTATTTTGTTCTTATGTGGATACTCGATACTATATTGGGCCTATTTCTTACTTGTTTATGCTCGTGCTTTATGTTTCTGTCGAGGTTTAGGATTCTATGTGAGAACAAGATTTCGTTAGGAAAATGTGGTTTCTGTCTTGTAATGCTTTGTATTGCACTGTTTATTGAAGGTGCTTCTCGTAGATTGTAATACACAGCGTGTCATAAGTATAAAAAAGAAAATAAAACGAAAATCTCAGCATTCGGGTCCGGGCTCAAGGTTTGGTTTCACCTTTGACATGTTTCTATAGTTCCACATACTAAAAAAACTTTCAACAACGGAATTGATAAATAAAAGGCGCATCCCGCAACTTTGCCATTTCGTTGCGAAATAATGTGAAATGAGCTCGTATTCATGGATTTCGCGATGTTTCTACCGCGTCTTATTATCGCCACCGCATCTACCGCATCACTGTTGACAACTTGTATAATCCCGTCTCGTAAACTACATTTTTGTCCTCTTTTCATACATTCTTGACATATGTTTCCAAATGAACTGCGCTGGGCTGGGTTCTTCGTTTGAAAGTAACTTGTCCTTTTTGAGCGTGAATGGAAATGTTACCGCAATTTTCTGGCACTTTCGGCGTTTCTTTGATCGTGCTCATCACATCACAGCTTATTGACAACCTATTGGTTGTTTTCCGCCGCACGCTACGGACAGTCCAAGTCCAAGTCTATTCGATTGTCTTTAAAGTAGTTCTCACTGCTACTACTCACTTTACTTTTAAACTTGAGACGGTGTACCGGTGTACGTCAACTGAATCCCCTTTTCCGTATAATATCACGTTTTTAATATGTTACTAGGAAAGAGGAAACGTGTGTAGTATACGTGTAGTCATTTCTGGTCTTGCTCTTAATGAAGACGTGTAGAGAAGTATTTTGCTCTGTGAATCTTATCTTTGAAGCGGAATGTTTAAGATTTTGGGGCGAACTGTACAATTTATGTGTTTTCGATAAACCATGTTTATAACCTGGAAATCTGGAAATTATTTGTTTAGAATTGAATCAATTATCAATGTGTGCATTTTTCTAATTTTTCAGGTGCATGTTCGTATTTGGTCAGAGAAGTAATTGACGGAAAAAAGGAAAAGAATTTCTGATCGGCTCCACTCAACAGGTAAGGAAGAATTTGACTTTTTGGAACGTTTACTTGTTTGTTGGATTTTGGATTGGATAGTTTTTTTTCTCCCGTTCTCTCCAAAGTCCAAAATATACCGTAGAAAGTGGCCAGTGCGAATTCTTAGAGATTAAGCAATTGATTGCAACTAGTTGAGTTATTATTTCGACACTATTTTAATTTTTGAAAATGTTTGATTATTAAATATTAGAGCTGAGTCACTGTGTATGCATTCGTTGTGCCTTAAAAATTGTAGTAGAATTTGTTGTGAAAGAAAGTCAGTGTGAAGCAGTGGGCTGATTCATTTCCTTTTTTGTTGAAATGCTTTTACTTTCTAATTTGTCTGTTTGTTTCTGTTATGTTAGTGTGAATTCGAGAAAGGGTAACTTCCGCTTGCAACGTACAAGTCAAGTAGCTTATCTGGATACCGGCAAAAAGGAAACCTTAAATTTTACGTTCTGGAGTATGTGTATTTAATATGGTTGTATTTGTGTGTCATACAGAATATTTTTCAGAATGGGCGCTCCGGGGTGCTGTTGTTGTGTGTCTAACAACGTCCGACACATGGTGCTCTTCCTCTCTGCGCTCTGCCTTACCGTACTCTTTGCCAATGTCAACTTGTTCGGATTGACTACGGTAGGGTTTTCCATGACTCATAGACTCATACTATATGTTATTAGGGAATTGTCCCGAGTTTGAGACATCGGATGCGTACACCCTTTGTCGTAGTCATTCCCCATTGTAGCGGTGGCACGTGAACAACTGAATTGTTTTATTGTAAGGAAGACTTGCATTTACGCTTCATAATACTGTGTAATTATGTAATAAACAGGGTCTCATACCTATGCATACTAATCTATTTACGTACATTTTATTGGATGAGTGGTATATTCTCAGAGTTAGTTTCGAATTACCTGTGTATGTTGCGATTGTTTGCGTCTGTTATGCACTTATGCAAATGTTGACTTTTTCTAGGTTCTCCACGATGAAGGTGATTTGAGTGCAGGACTTCGCTCCGTCGACTCGACAGCCAATTTACATGCGAAAGTTGATGGTATGGGTTTCTTTCTATTTAGTAGCTGAGCTGATGGTTCCTTTGTCCCTTATGTGAGTAGCTGAGTTATCCGAATTAGTTGAAAATATTGTCTATGAAACACTACGTTTTTATGCATACCACAACCGAAAATGATCAGGAGTAGGAGTTTGCAAATCGCATTAGCTATTTGTTTATTCTGTAACTAAATAACTGTCGGTTTTAGAAACCATGTTGCACTACTACACTTCCCCATGTATTGTGTGTTGTATACTAACTGTGGTCCATTCTTTTGCATACTAATACAGTCATTCGCATATAATACATGTGAGTGCCGCTCTCCAGCATATGTTGCAAAACCCGGGTGTTATACTGCTTTACTTGCAGCGTCAATAGACAAAGACGGAGCCCGGAGACGCCGTGAAATTCCTGCAATTCCTCCCATTGTGGATGATAACAAGAATACTGGGGCGATGCTCACGGATACTGTATTGAAGACTTCTACCACGGAAGAGAAGAAAGTGAACCCATCTGTAGCGACGACACAGACTTTGACTGAGAAAGGTAGGCATAGGAATGGTTTAGTGGTTTGAGGCCGTATTCACCAACACGCAGGGAGTCCTCCCTGGCCTCCCCAGGGAGCTAAAGAGTGCGCAGAGAGTGCGACAACAGAAGAGATTCAGAGCGCTCGTGAGCCTAGGGAGGGCTCCCTGTGTGTTTGTGAATACGGCCTCAGGATTACGGATCTAGGGACTGGGACTAAGTTTGGGTAAGATTGAGACAAGTTGCGGGACTGTTGTTGCGGGACGGTTGTTCAGTCAAAACTGTAGAATATGTTCAGTCGAAAGTTGTGGTTTTCAGTTTTCACGGACAGACATACGTAGTGCTCATGCACATTATGTTTTGATATAAATGACCTTAGTTGAAATTAAATCATTTGTCCATGTTCACAGTGTAAGTTTTAGTTGATGCGCATCCAATTGAAACGCATACGATCCCAGAAGAAGTTGAGGAAAAAACTACAAAAGAAGCCATGGCGACCACCTCGACGACAAAGAAGGTATTTGTTGTTTCGATTTATTTAGTTTGAAAGTTTGTTGAACATAATCAGAAACTAAACTAATTGTTGTATGTGTCAATGTCTTGCTTTTTTCTTTTTATGGCTTATGAAATTTTGACCATTTGTTTGTTCCAGGCTTCGGTTGTCTTTTTCACGAATTCCCCATCGACACAACGAGTGATAACAGTGAAGAGATCAACGAGCGCTGCTGTGACAACCACGACGCCAACAATAACGACAACCTCGACAGAGGCGCCGGTGGAAGAAAGTACTGGTGAGCTATATGATGTTACTATAGTTCTATCGTATAATTTATTCAATATATCGAAGAATAAGAAGAATATCAAAAGGCGAGAGCGAGACAACATAGATACAAGAAATTTGGGTCAGCTGCTTAAATGAATGCCTGCACGCGGTTGTAGAATTATGCGGTCATAGAATTTCAATGTTCTAAAAGCTGTACTTGGCCGTACCTTGTGATTTATTTCAGCCCATACTGAGCCAGTGACCGAGCACACGGAGTTTGTACAAAAGGAACCGAAGTTTGTAGTTTTCTCAATCCGTTTCTGTTGGTTAATTGTAGCTTGTGGATTGTTTTTGTTTGTTACTGTAGCTTGCTTCGTAATGATTGGTGTTTAGTCGGATGCAGCCCACTTCTGTTCCTCTGGACCTCCAGATGTACCTTCTTCGTTCACTCGTATTCGCGGCTCCAGGAATTGGAATTCTAATTGGCACCTTGCCATCAACTCTGCTAATCAATAAATTTGGAAGTCGATATGTGAGTGTTTAATATTTTTTAATACATTTCTATTACCGTCCATCGTCGATACCACGATACCAGGCATTGTTTGGTTATTTTTTCCAAAGGAGGTTTTTTCTGTTCTTGCAGAGAAACTGATAAACTGTCCAGTGTGTTTCCGAGCAATACCAGTGAATTGAAAGAAGTATATACTCTCTCGTCTCGGCTTGTTTTTTACCTTTACAAAGGTCCACCCTTTTAGGTATTTTCCCTGGCCCTGCTACTTTCGGCAGTCGTCACTGTTTTGATGCCGTTCTTGATCGAGTATGGTAAGCGCGATGTTCTTTTAGTGTTTACTTTAATTTTATTTTATTTTCAGTCCTTGTTTTTGTTAATTCTTTTCCGTATTGAAATTAAAATGGTTTTTGTGTCCGAATCATTCGCACTTATTGCGCTGCAAAAAGTAGTATGGTGTGCAGTTTGAGAAACGCATGATAACGGCGAAGTATATGATGTAGAAATGCATAGAAAGACCCATAAGTTTGTAAATAAATCATGTACCAAACCTTTTTAATAAAAAGCAGTTTTGTAACCAAGGTGGATGTACGTTTTCAATCATTGTGCACAGTCAATCAAAGTGTGGTCGTTTTGCTGCGATTTCGTTTCGCCAGTTTCACAAGTTTGGCCATTCGCCATGTGGCTTAATTTGCCAACCTTTTATCATGATTTTATATGATGCACACTTATTTTATATATAAGTGTGTCAATAAATTATTATTATACAAAATTATAATTTTCTTTTCCAGGCTTCGTCCCACTGTTTCTGCTTCGTCTCGTTACTGGACTGGCCATGTCTGTAGGATTGCCATTCGCTGGTGAGATACATTTTATCAGGGTTTATCACGATCAGATTATAGTGTGGCAGTGTGGCTGCAAAAGTATATCCCGTTGAAAACTCATGTGCTATGAGAATCGGGAATATTTTCTTGGCGAGCACAGTTCCTTAAGTTGGTCGGTAACTGAGAAAGAAAAATCGTCAATGTTGTAGAAATGACAATTCATCAGCTTTATCCTTTCTTCTATGAATGAAGATTATGTAGAATGAGCCAACTCACGTAGTATTTGCCTTAGTACGACTGACTTTACTGAGGCTAAACATAGGAAGTTGTAGTATTGCAAGCAGTTCTGGACTGTGGTCTGTAATTAACTTATGATATGATGACACATGGCACCCATTTATCCTAATTTGTTGTTAATCGAATTGTCTTCTTCAGGCTCGCTGACTGCTAATTGGGGAACATTGAAGGAACAACTCTTTTTCATTGCAGCTCTCTTCCTTTTTGTTCCGGTAAGTGTTTGTGGAATAATTTTTGAATCGATAATTCTAGAGCACTAAAACGTTAACACGCTCATTTCATGAGCGACTTCCTTTTTGTTCCATAAACATAAACATAAACATTTATTGCAAAAATGCACACACCACAGAGGGTGGAAAATACAATTGAACGAACAACATAAATTTAAGAAACAGCCAAACGAAAATAATTCACAGGGAACATAATACACACTACAACACCACACGGGGGAACAAGAACAAGAACACGTTTTCAATATCACCAAGATAATCACATATCAAATACTTCGAGTAAAGAGTGGAAAATTGCCAAGTGAAGCCTGCCCACGCCTAACTTGGGGGGATAATAATAAATAATGAATATTCCAAAGGTATGTATACTGCTGTGAGACCTCCCCAAGCCTTACAGGATTAATGTAAAACATTCAAATTTGGAGAAAGACAAAAAATGGAAAAGAAACTGGTAGTTTTATAGAAATTCCAGGCTTTTTGGCCGTTATTTTGACACCGGAACGGAAATTTGCCGTTGTTAGCAAATGTTTGCCACAAAGCTTTGTGACTACAAGATGTATATATGGTACAAAATGCGCAGTGGGACCAGGATGCGAATACATAATGTCTCTAAGAGACACATGATGGTATCTGAAGCAAACCTACCAAATTCAGTCTTTCAAGTGCCACCTGAAATTGATTAGAAGTACGTAACTTCAGTATATCAGCAGGGAGTTGCATAAGCCAATTGGCCGAGCGAATAAAGAAACTATTTTTGAAAGCATTGTTCCGTATGAACGGAAGACGGAAATTATACAGTTTTGTTCGCCCATTAGTGGGCTTAGGCCGGAAGTATTTACTCCGGCTTAACCGGACTTCGCCGGAAAGAATCTTAAGTGTTAGTGATGAAGTCGTACGTCCTTCATATTTGGCGCTTCTATACTACGGCTACGGTTTTGTTAGAGTTAGGTATCGGTGTTCGGGATCGGCTGTACGGATTTACCGAAAAAAGTCTGCATTGTCATTGGTTGTGTGTGATCGTAGTCTTTGGTAGAAGTTCTGATTGTCTATTAGGTTCATAAACCCCCTTATTTCAGTGGGCTCCGATCTACTCTTGGAACCTCTCGATGTTCTTGTTCAGTAATGATGTTGATGTCAAGTTTATCTATATTGCTCATGCGGTTAGTTTTACGAGTTTTATCTTATTGTGATTTGCTACTTACATATGATTCCATTGGTAAAGGTAAGCGAAAGTTCCGTGTATCTACTCAATCTACTGTTGCCTAATTGCGCAGTTGTGCTTTTTTGTGTGTAAAACATTGAGCAATTGTAAAGCCGGATGTAATAACTAGAACTTCCCCCGGGATTTTATTTACAAGCTGAAGATAAAACATCAATATGATATGTTTATCGTTTCAGGTGATTACTGTAATAATGAGTATTTCATTCCTCATTTTCTACCGTGACCGTCCACAGTATCACAATTGGGTGAACGGCATTGAATTGAATAAGATTGTCGCTGGAAAAGTGCAGGTTGGTTTGTTCCCACTACTATGTATTCGGTGAAGTTTATCACTCGGGGAACTTATTAGACATGTTGCATCATCTCCTTTTTTAGTAAGAGGATGAAACACTTCGTTTTTGTCAGTGTCATAATGTGTTACGGGTTGTTTCGTTGTTTGACATAGAAAATCTTGTTTCACAATATTCCAGAGCCTAAATTCAGAAAGATAATAGTCACGTGAAACGATAGTCTTTGATTATTGATTACTACGTGTGTATAAACAAACGATTAGTTGTTGTTTTTGTAATTGTCTTAGGTAAAATGTATACAGTGCGTCGCATAAGTATGTAGGCACCCCCAAATTTAACGATAAATATTTTGGACCAAAATTTTTTGAACAAATTTTAACACCACTAAATCGACCATGGCGAAAAACCCCAGGACAATGAAAATTGTAAAAAAATTCAAAAATTTCAGTATTTTACGACATTCAAACCGAAAAACAGCTGTTTCAAAAGTTTGTAGGCACCCACTTTAGTTAATTGTATTATTAATTTATTTTATTATAATTGCTCTGAAATGGATAAATTGCAATTGTCATGTGTATTAGTGATAATGTGAGCCATTATTGCTAAAATGCCAAGTGGTAAGCATCTCTCAAACAACGGATGCGTCCAGATTGAGGCCCAACATCAAGCTGGTCTTAGCAGTCGGGCCATTGCGGCTCAAATTCATCGGTATCCTGGCGTGATCGACAAATTCCTGAAAGACCCCAATTCCTATGGCTCTAAGAAGAGGACTGGTCGTCCTCGTTTATTCACTGCTCAGGAAGATCGCCTGTTAGGACGTCTTGCCTCTAATGCGTCGAAGTCAGTCAACGAACTTCGATCTAATCTGGGTACTACTGCGTCTAAGAGTGCTGTTTGGCGGGCCATTAAGACGCCGTCCTCACCTAGTGAGTTCAAAAATGAAACCAGCTCCTCGCATCACGGCTGCTCATAAAGTCGCTCGTCTCGGTTTCTGTCAGAACAACATGACAACGAATTGGTCTAAGGTAATTCTTGTTTATAGTTTATCGCTTATTTTACTTTTGTTTCTCGTTAAGTTTTTGTAACCCGCTCTATTCCTTGCTTTAGGTGATCTTTAGCGATGAAAAGAAGTTTAATTTGGATGGTCCCGATGGAAATCACCACTACTGGAGAGATCTCAGGAAGGAGCCGCTCTTCTTTCAGAAAAGGAACTTTGGGGGTGGCACAGTAATGGTTTGGGCCGCGTTTCATCATGATGGCGTTCGGGCATTGGAGTTTATTACCACTCGGATGAACTCCTTGGATTATCAGGCAGTGCTCCAGAAGAATTTGCTACCGTTTCTGCAGAGTCCAGCAGTGCAAGGAATGCAACTCCAGCAAGATAATGCGCCTATCCACCAAGGCATTCTTTCAACAGCACCAGATTAACGTTATGGACTGGCCTGCTTGCTCCCCAGATGCCAATCCCATAGAGAATCCTTGGGGATTGTTGGTACGGAAAATTTACGCTAATAATCGTACCTACGACACAGTTGCCACCCTTAAAGCCGCAATACTCCAAGCGTGGAACGGCCTGGACGCTCAGCTGCTCAAGAACCTGACCAACTCTCTGCCGAACCGGATTTTTGCCATCACCAAGAATAACGGTGGTCACACCGATTATTAAATGAATATTGTCATTCATTTTTATGTTTTTTTTTTAATAAAAAGTTTTTTTACTGAAGTGCCTACAAACTTTTGAAACAGCTGTTTTTCGGTTTGAATGTCGTAAAATACTGAAATTTTTGAATTTTTTTTACAATTTTCATTGTCCTGGGGTTTTTCGCCATGGTCGATTTAGTGGTGTTAAAATTTGTTCAAAAAATTTTGGTCCAAAATATTTATCGTTAAATTTGGGGGTGCCTACATACTTATGCGACGCACTGTATTATGTTATTTGTTTGCAGGAACTGAAGAGCAATCGCATACTCTCCAATCCCCACTCGACTATTATTCGATCAGTGTCCGCGTGGGCGGTGTGGGTGGCCATGCTCGGATTCTTCATTGTGGTCAGTTTTTACCCTGAATTTTATGTATGTATCTGGGCAGATGCGTAAAGTTACGTACTAACCACCTTTGGACTTTGGATTTTCTGTATGAATCTGGCCACATGCGTAAAATTACGTGCCAACCTCCTCTGGATTGGCTGAGAAAGCTTGACTGTCGTTGGAGTCATTGGACGTATAGGGGAGTTAATGAAGTGTTCCGGACACGAAACTGAAATGACCATATCCATACTCACGGGACACGCAAGTTTGTGTCATAGAGTGTCATCGTGTCATTGTTTTGAAAGATAAGGAGGACGATGGTAATGTTTAGAAGATGTAATGATGGGCGGTACTGTCGTTTTGTCGTTTTGTTTGTATGACGTATGTTACTGTAGATTACTGTGTTCTCGCTCTTCCTACCCACATTCTTCTCGAATATGGACGTATGGTTGGTGGACTACTTGGGGCTGTATGGAGCGTTGCCTTTTATTCTAATGGTTGGTTGAGAACTTTTTGTGTCAAGCCTTTTTGTGATTTGTCGGGTATATGTCATTGTGACATGCTTTTGGATTCCTTGTCGTAGGTGCTGTGAGCTTGTTGACTTGTTGTCATTGTTAGTCACTGTGCGTGAGTTATTCTTTTGACATATTGATAATATTGAATTCTTGTCATTTTTTGAAGTAACCGTAACCATTAAAACAGCTTTGATCTGTGTTTTTATTTTACTACTCTTACAATTAGCAACTTTTCTTTCAGCCATTATGTTACATCCTTTCAACCGTGTCCAATCGATCGATATGCTGCAATTCAACCATGCAGGTTTGTTTTCTATCATATTTATGAGTGAAGGTCTTAATTTCTTTCCAGTTGCATGTGTTTGTTTCATGTTCCCGTTCATCGTTGCTCGATGCACCACTCCTTATACTTAATTATTATTATCTTATTCTTCAGGTCCGCGTTTGGAATAGCATTTCGTATGGAACTACCGCCCTTATGTTGGTTATTATGCCTGTAATGTTCTTCGCTCAGGAAGAGGGTTTTGGGTGGGGTTATTTACAAATATATTTGGTTTTTATGAGTTCTAACAGTGATATCTATGGTTTTCAATTAGTGTCTTGGAGGCGTGTCTTTTTGTTGACTATAAACTGTATTTAATTAATCCCGATTTAGGCGTAACCTCCTTCTCGCGCTCACGCTCGCGCCACTCGGCTTTGTTATGGCGGGCGCGTTGAGGAGTGTGACTCTTGTTGGAAGGTTAGTTGGGTTGATGTTCTCTTTTTTCCTTCACTTTCGGCCCAAAGTGATCCTTTTGTGGTTGTTTTGTGTTGTTTTTGGGCTTTGGGGAGTGATTTAGTTGTCTGCCGTCGTGCGCATTTATTTATAGTTTTGTGGAAGAGAACCATGATTTCATGTGATTGCCTGTTAGCATTTCGACAGTTTTTGTCTCAACAATGAAACATACCCCATTACCAGATGATGAGAAAGCGTCTGATGAACCTAGTGGTACTTAAAGTATGTAAAGTATGACTATTTACTAACTAAAGTGGTCTTTCAGGTTCTATAGCCAGCACATTCTCTCCTATATGGGTTTTTCGCTCGGAGTGGCCATGACTCTGACGCCCTTCATCGTTCTCTTTTTTGTGAGAACAAAGTGAGTTGCTTTCAATTGTTTATTGTTCGGTTACATGCATTGCGTTGATTCGCTTATTTTTGTTTTCTTGAGTTTAATGAAAAGTGGTGCGCGATTGATAGTATACTGTAGCTGTCGTCGTGGTGCTTATATGAACTGGTCGGAGATATTCTTACTAAACTTAACTTACTTCTTTATTGCACCATAATTAATTTTACTTCTTTCAGTGCGCTAGCCGAATGGCTGCGTGTGTTCCTCGTTTGTGCAGCTGTTCTTCTAATAACTGCAGTTTCATTCGCCCTATTTGGAAGGGGGCGGAGTGCCGGATGGGCGGAGCATAGGTATTTTTTTATTTTAAAATTCTTTAATATCAGGTTTATGAAACCATGGCGGGGTATATGAAAGTGGTACCACTGAACCCTATCATAAATGTTCATTGCACCGTATTCGAGGCTTCTTTGTAGTTTCTTTCCTCGCACCCGCTACATTTTGATTCTCATTGGCTTAGAATAGTTTCGTACTTCTTCTAAGACTGAAGTTTTATACAATTTCACCCTTCACCTGTCTCTGTACTGTAGTGCACCTGGTGCTCCGTGCTCCCCACAAGATGGAGTAGAGTATGGAGAATTAGAGGTAAGGAGTGAGCAGAGTAATCAGCAATTGGAGTGATTATGCATGCAATTGCAATTAACCTCTCTTGGTATTTGTATGAAGTTAATATGTTTGCAGCGCTAATTGTAAGTGTTTTCTTTCCGTCGTTAGATGATGTGCATTGTACGTGTTGTAAATCAGAATGTGTGTGTTGATTTCTATGAGAGAGAGGGGGATAGAGAGAGAATTCAGCGAATAGGTAGGTGCATGGGGAAAATATCGGGTAGCCTACAGTGCGTCGCATAAGTATGTAGGCACCCCCAAATTTAACGATAAATTGTTTGGACCAAAATTTTTTGAACAAATTTTAACACCACTAAATCGACCATGGCGAAAAACCCGAGGACAATGAAAATTAGAAAAAAATTCAAAATTTTCAGTATTTTATGACATTAAAACCGAAAAACAGCTGTTTCAAAAGTTTGTAGGCACTTCAGTAAAACAACTTTTTATTAAAAAAAAAACAGAATAATGAATGACAATATTCATTTAATAATCGGTGTGACCACCGTTATTCGTGGTGATGGCAAAAATCCGGTTCGGCAGAGAGTTGGCCAGGTTCTTGAGCAACTGAGTCCAGGCCGTTCCACGCTTGGAGTATTGCGGCTTTAAAGGTGGCAACTGTGTCGTAGGTACGATTATAGCGTAAATTTTCCGTACCAACAATCCCCAAAGATTCTCTATGGGATTGGTATCTGGGGAGCAAGCAGGCCAGTCCATAACGTTAATCTGGTGCTGTTGAAAGAATGCCTTGGTGGATCTGCTCACGTGTATAGGCGCATTATCTTGCTGGAGTTGCATTCCTTACCCTGCTGGACTCTGCAGAAACGGTAGCAAATTCTTCTGGAGCACTGCCTGGTGAGGACGGCGTCTAATGGCCCGCCAAACAGTACTCTTAGATGTAGTAGTTCCCAGATCAGATCGAAGTTCGTTGACTGACTTCGACGCATTAGAGAAAAGACGTCCTAACAGGCGATCTTCCTGAGCAGTGAATAAACGAGGACGACCAGTCCTCTTCTTAGAACCACAGGAATTGGGGTCTTTCAGAAATTTGTCGACCACACCAGGAGATCGATGAATTTGAGCCTCAATGGCCCGATTGCTAAGACCAGCTTGATGTACGGCCTCAATCTGGACGCATTCGTTGTTTGAGAGATGCTTACTACTTGGCATTTTAGCAATAATGGCTCACATTATCACTAATACCCATGACAATTGCAATTTATCCATTTCAGAGCAATTATAATAAAATACATTAATAATACAATTAACTAAAGTGGGTGCCTACAAACTTTTGAAACAGCTGTTTTTCGGTTTTAATGTCATAAAATACTGAAAATGTTGAATTTTTTTTCTAATTTTCATTGTCCTCGGGTTTTTCGCCATGGTCGATTTAGTGGTGTTAAAATTTGTTCAAAAAATTTTGGTCCAAACAATTTATCGTTAAATTTGGGGGTGCCTACATACTTATGCGACGCACTGTATCTTTCGTATCGAAGTCAGCATAGTTTGTCGCAGATTAAGAGTTTGTTGGTACAAAATGTTTCGCATGTTTTATGTGGTCTGTAATCGTGTATCAACCGGTCGATAGTTCAACGAATGTACTGTTTCGTTCCGTCAAATTCGAATAAAATTATCATGATGGACTTTGTATACGTCCTTAATTGTTCGCACCGTTGATCAATTACAGTAGTTTATTGTCTTATTTATTCCTCATCGCACAGTACCCTCTCTTTTCCAGCTGGGACCCCAACCAGACGTCCAAGATGCGAACATTAGAGCTGATTGATATAGCGAGGGACGAGTGTGGATTGTACGAGATGAGGTTGATTGGGCCAGGATCGAAATAGGTTTGGATTACTGTACATTTCCTTCCATGACGGTGCCTCCTGGGTACTGTAGCTCGGATTCTGATCCTTGGGTCTTGTCGTCTTGTAACTAGAATTCTAAATTCTGACCTGACCCTGGCTACCGAGCTACCGTAATTCATGAACCTGTCGTCCCGACTGAAAAGGTTCTTTTGTGGAAGTTCGATGTTGTTTTTTGTGCTGGGAGTCAGGTTCAGTTAGGATGGTTAGTGTTTAGTCGACATGTCGACATGTCAACAGTTACATTGTTATTATGGAAACCAGTCTTTTTTTAAGCGACCCTTTTATTATATAAGGAAGTTCTCATTGTTAATAAGGGGATAATATTAGTGATCAAAATTCTTTCTTAAACTTGCTTAATGTGCCTTTTATGCGTTATTACCTATGGTTACTCGGTGCCAATGCCTAATTGTTAATATTTTACACGAACTGAATCTTTAATTAGGTATTATTGTTGTTCTGTTAGCATTCTATAATTTTGCGTACCTCGTTAGCTTCTAAGTAAGGCTACTCAGGTACTGAGTCTTTGAATTTTGGGAATGTGGTTACTGATCCATTTTAAACATAAACCTTAGTTATAAATAAATTAATTGTATGTGTAATTAGGATGTTTACCACATTTCTAAAGCTGAACACCCAAAGTTAAATTCAGTTTTTTGTTCCGTTAAAATCTCGCTTTCAAATTGCTCGTGTTGCCGATGTCAGTTAGCAATTACGACGTTCAGTTAAGCATTATATTACAACTTTTTTATTTTATTTTTGTACCTAAACGTTATTGATTTGTATCCTGCCCTGATTTCGTTTCCATTCTGAAGCAAAACTATCGTGGTTATTATTTTATATTTAGTATAGCTTTTCTGCGTGCCAAGCACGGTGTTTTGTTTCTATTAATTGATCTAACAATAAGAAATAGCGTTATATTTGTGGAGTAAAATGGTGTAGTTTAGAACTAAAGGAATCACGTTGTGTTGTTTTCTCTGCATGATTATCATTTATTTGTGTAAATGAGTATAGTTGTGAGTTCCATGAAATATTTCCTCAACTTCATATTTGTTCGGGTGCCTTATTATTTCAGTTCTTTTTTTTTGTTATGTGGCAGCTTTTTTATTTCAGCATTTGAAATAAAGCTTTATAAATAATGGATGTTGTTTTTGAGTTGTTTGATTTGTGGGGAATTATGAACAATCTGTGGGAACCTGTCGAGGTCCCGTGGCGAAATCATGGCGCGAAAAATTTCGCGCGGCGAAAGGTTGGCGCGTGTAAGAGAATGTGAAATGCATAACCAGAGAAAGGGGCGCACAGTGACTGCGCCAGACTTTCGCCAAAGGGTGTTCAGTGCACTCGGAGTGGCGAAACTAGGATGTGGCAAATTTTGGCGGATCTGAGACTAGTGTGAAGGTTACCTGGTTACCTTTCCTTACTGTGCGGTACTTGTGTATACGGGTAAGTGAGCTTGCCTTTTACTCTATAAGCTTTTAAAAAATTCAAATGTATGCTGTATTATTTGTTGTCTTTTTGTGTGGTAGACATGAATTGTATTTATTTAATGTATGTGAGGAGTAATACGTTAACTGGTCGAGCCAATAAAGTTTATTATTAATAGTAATAAATTACCCATAAGTACATTCCAAGTTTTGAAGTAAAAAAATTACACTTCAATTTTGTGTGTTAACATCAGTTACACCTAAAGAAGGAGCGTAAACAGTCGCGTAAAGAAAAAGTATTTATAGCGAGAAACACGGCACTAACTGTTTCTCTGAGTTACTGCACCGAAATTCAAAATTTCCGCGTTGAGAGTATAAGTATAAGCTTATATGATATTTCGTATGGGAATCTAGTTCGATGTATCTTCATGTAATGTTCGCACTTGCTTCACGTCCTTTTGCGTCAGCGCGGCACAGCTTCGGCTCACATATTGCATAACCTTACGACTTTACTTCCCCCACGGAATTTTGGTGGCTTTGCTATCAGAGATGGAAGGCTAATTATTAAGAGCACCATTTGCATCTATTCTATACAAATTTACAAGCAGCCGGAAAAATTAAAGGTCATAAAGGGAAAAAATTACATCGAAAATGTGCATTGAAATAAATTAAAATCGTTCAATATCTTCCTTTTGTATGGAGTCTAGTGAATCTTCGTGATCGATATGTGATAGCCTAAACAAAGAAGTGTTGTGTTTAACAGTGCGCCTAAACTCGGATTGCGCAGCGGCCGCGCAAGAAGAGAGTATGTGGCAACTGCTCCATCCATGTATTATGACCAAAGTTGGCGTGCAAGCGGCAATTTTATGCCAAAAGCCGGAGGCGAAATGGCGTGAGTACGGCGTGGAGCGGAAACCTTACTTCTTCACAGCGTGCAAGCGACAACGTTATGGCGGGCAACTTGCACGCCAGAGCCCAACGGCGTGCCACTTTTCTTTTCACGCCGCGTGCACGCCGTAACTTTGCTAAATTTTCATGTTGTAGCGAGCGCAAGCCACAAAAGCCGATTTTTTATTGGTGCAGATTGCAGATGCTCGTAATACAAATACAGTATTTAACTCTCGTACACCGGAACTCAGAGTTCAGACGAACTGAGCAACTCATTTAATTAAAAATGGAAATTAAATTTGGACACAAACCTGCTCGGCTCTTTTCCTAATGTATTACTTTGTGATCGATTTTTTTGGTTGTATTCTGAAATTAAAATTAATAATACACTCTCATACGATTGGAAATGATCAAGACGCGGTTGTGATCAGCGATTTCTGACAGCCAAAATAGGTGTTTCTCCTTGTACTTCAGTCAATATACTTCATTATTGTGTCGAAGGTGGCGCGCAAACGGCGATGAAGACGGCGGTTTTGGCGGATAAGCTTGCACACCGTTTCACTCCGGGTCTCACTGGCTTGCACGCCAGCATTATCGTTGATATGATGATCGTGGCACGAAGGATAAAGCAAGGTTAGTTAAATCAATGCTGAAAAAAATGAGCTGCTCTAAAACCCGCCCACTTACCGTATTCAATCTTTGCCAACCGTTCGTCTTCCTCTTTAATCCTGTAGTCTCTTTTCATTATTATGGCGATTATATAAAATGAGGAGAATGCGAGCACTGTGCATCCATTTATGATGAAGAACGCCTAAAACGTTAGGGAAATAAGATAAACACTAAGTAATCATTAATAGAACAGAACGCACTCTAGCCGGTAAGAATAAATAAAAAAACTGCAAGAAAAACTTCTTACATGTAATAATGACCACATGTGTCCCTCGTGAGTGTCATCGTTGCCGCGCATTTTATCAGAAATCTAAAGAAAATAAGCAAATATATAGAAATAAGAAAAGAGTACCTACTAAATATAATAGAAATTTCATCGTTTCCGAAAGAGCCAGACAACTGGGCAACGGTAATGAAGATATATAATGAGAGAGAGAAAGAGAATGATAGAGAGAGAAATCCCAAATAACCCACAATTCCTGCAATATAGGGTGACGGTCCATCTCCTAATAAATGTTGTGCGAAAGTGACAAAAGCAATGGACAACGATCGTCGGCTGGCAGTTGTGACAGCCTGAAAAAAGGATATTATTTCTCGTGTTTACAGTTTGTACTCTAAAAACAGCAAAAAGGTGATCAGGAAAAACACTAAAACAGGCGTGCGTTCCTTTTCCTGTGTATGCACAGTGTACACAGTTGCATTGCACAAAACATCGCGACCACGCCGAACAATAGTATCAACTTTGATACTTTTTGTTTATTCCCCTCCCCCATTCGGCAACTGACTTTTATTATTATTATTTGATTTATTATTACTCACATATAACACATCGATGCTTAAAACCCAACCGGACGCCGTGAAGAAAGTGGAAATGAATTGACATCCCTGAAGTAGTTGGCCACATCTTTGTTAATTTATTATGTTTTATTTTATATTATATATATTAAATTATCATTATATTATTATATTACATTATAATGTATTCTTTGACTTAGTTTGGGTTTAGGTTTAGGAGATAGGTGTATTGTACAGCAAAAAGAAAACTTCTTAGTAACTAAAAGCCCCTGCCTAGGCATTGAGTAACTCAATATGTTCATTATTCGAATTCATGGTAAGTTTGCATTTCAGGTGTAGGCGTAGTGGATAGGCACCTTGATCGTCACGAAATGGTCGCAGGGTTGGTTCCTGCCTGGGGTGCTTGCACCAAAATTCCGCACTGCACCACCTTGGATTTGAACCAGCGATTGGCTGCTTACCAGTACAGATCACTATCCACTAGACCACCATTAGTGCTGTAAACTTCCATAACTAATTCGAATAACTCACATAAAGAATGTCGAGACTCAACACCCAAGCAGACGCAGTGAAGAAAGTGGAAATGAACAATAATATCTGAATAAATAGGGAAATAAATCGATAAATCAATAACGGTATAAAAAAGCCCTAGTTATTCTTAGAGTACCTATCGGACAAATAGTAAAAGCTAACGTAGAATCCATATATTGACCATAGAACGAACGGTTGCTGTAGATACGTGGCCGGGGCGGCCAAGGTTAAACCTGAAGAGAGAGATATTGCTTTAATGTGAATTTTATTTAAAGCGAAATACCGGCCGGTTTTTGAAACGCATCGCGTACCCCTGCTTTCTTATGCATCATATGCAAATGAGCATAAATTAGAATAAAAAATAGACCCCAATTCGAGCACACTTAGCATAACTGCATAAGAATGCAGATACTTGAGATGCGTTTCAAAAACAGGATGGTATTTCGCTTTAAATATCGATTTAAGCAAATAAATATTAACAGAAGGTAAACGACGGTACGACTGAACTTACAACTAATAAAAATAAAACTCTTCATTCTAAACTCTGACTTCTACTTCATAATTACACACCGGCCAAGGCCGACCGGATTGGAACTACAATGAAGACCCCCGTCTTCTGGAAAAAAACGGGACCCTTAATTCTACATGTGTGTTGATTGTATGTCTGAATAAAGTGGTATTCATAAAAAATACAACACTTACAAATTGCAATAACAAGTGCCGGAGCACGCATTGTTTTTATCCGCCGGAAGATGCCATTTCCACTTTTCCATTGCTAAAAATATAGTAATTAAAAGGGCAAAGTGATGATATGGTAAAGTATGTTTTACGTATAATATAATTAACTATGTGTTTTACGAATGGCTAAATCCTCTGTGCCAATTAATCACAGCATCCAGTTCTGGAATGCTGGGATATCAATTATTGCTGAAACATCACGAATTACATGCACGATAATTTAGAGCACATATGTGACCAACCAACGCGCATAGACGCGTTCAAAATAAAAGTTGTAAATTGCCGTATGTGTGGTAATGGCACGTGGTTTCTGAAGCTTATGCAGGAAAAGTGCATTCCATGTGTTATACGCAATTTTGATACAACGATACCTGCATGGTAAGACATTTGTCCAGAATATTTCACAAACCACGTGCCATACCGCTTGAAATTCAGTTGTTAAATAGTATTAAATATGAGATAAACAAATTCTAATTTCAAAATGTATTAGATCATTAAAAGAGCGCAACGCCGTGTTCATTTTAGCTTTTCTTTAGCTTTTATATAAAGTACGAAAAAAGCAACTGACCTCTGACCAAAATACAACGAAAGAAACTCCAGCAACACTCGAAACAATACCAACGAACCCTCCGATGGTGTTCACCCTGAACGTGGCCGAGTGGTTAACCCGTTAACCAGCGTGGATTTCAAGGAATGTGTTTCGGGTTCTATTCCTACTACCCATGTTTATACTGTTTACCTTCATTACGACAGTCAATTGTAGTCAACGTTGGAGCTTGGAACCCTAGCTCCGAAAAGAGAAGTAATCTTTTTTTGTATAAATATTGAAAGGGCACAATTTGAAGTGTCCCGACCACAAGAAACATAAAAGAGAATACAACTTACAACCCATAGGACTCGTGGTGGAATACACTGTCTACAGCACTATGTGTTTCGTTCCTGTACATTGAGTGGTACACAATCAAAGCGTTCCACCAACCCTGAATTGCACACATATTAGTGGACTGTAGTGTATTGATAAAACTACCCGGTTGCGCACTTGAGCCGAGCACTAAAGGTGCAAAAAGGGTGCTCGGCGAAAATATGACATGAAAACATGGTTTCAACAACAAGTTCACCTGGGCTCCAGCTGTAATGTTGACTGCCGCTTGCCCAATGCTCAACATTACAAAAGTGGGGCTGCAAATATATCGCGCTTTACAAGATTAGTACTATTTTGGGTTTCTTATGGAGACTGGGTGAAGGAAAAACCAAGCGATAAACAGCAAAATAAAGTGTTACTATTCGAACGCACACACACAGGTACTCACTCACTCACTCACACACAAAAACATACATAGGCACACTTACTCACGTACACACACCACACGCACATACACACATACACACATACACACGCACACACATGCACACACACGCACACACATGCACACACATGTAACTCACATTTTGAGTAGATATAGAAGATCGGCAAAGTAGTTGTTATTCGTGGAGACGTGTTTGTTTTCTGAAGCTCCCCGGGGTGGTTCTTCTACGAATAAAACAAGGCCCACCCAGCCGACAATTGTGAGTAAAGGCACAAACCTGAAGATAGATTTATTGAATCACACTTGGAAGCGACATTCTGCAATTCATCGCGTTTGCAGTCGCCGCGCAAGAAGAGAACACATAGAGTGCGCGTGCGCTAAGGGGCTACAAATCCAGTTGGCGCGCATCTAGCGCACTTATGGTGTAGCTACCGCTCTCCTCATGAGCCATGTACCGGAAACTATTAATTAGTTGCGCGGCGTAATCGCGAACTTTCATCAGTGTACGAGTACGTTTGAGTATTTAGTAGTCTTGACAAAGTTGGTCTCCCATAATTGTTAGACTAATAACCATGATGTTATTGTCAATGAAACAGGATAGAGGTATTATTAAATTTTAGTATTTATAATACCTACCGCAGTGCCCACTGCCATTGAGTCGCGGTAGCTATAACTGAACCCAACATCACACCAAACGCCCTGAAATGTGACTTTTTTGTAATACTCTTCTCGGTTTTTTTGTGAATTTTATTGTGAATTTGAATTATTAATTAAATTACAAATCACTCACGCTCCGACGTTGATCGCATAGAAGAACACCATAAATGCGTAGCTTCGATATTTTCCTGCAAAACACAAGAAATAACCATCATATAATTTGTTTCAGTAGATGTTGATGTGTGTATGTTGATGTGTGTGTGTGGGTGTGTGTGTGTTGTTGTGTGTGTGTACGTGTGTGTGTGTGTGTGGTGTGTGTGTGTGTGTGTGTGTGTGTGTGTGTGTGTGTGTGTGCGTTCGTGCATGTGTGTGTGCGTGAGTATGTGTGTGTGTGTGTGTGCGTGTGTGTGTATTTTGACTCTAATCAGTTTATGTATTACTGATATGATGGTTTACTTTACAAACATGAATTCAAGTAAATTAGTAACCCCCGAAAATCAAGTAAACATAAATCTCACCCGCAAAATAGTCGGCGATGATTGACGGTGCGCATGCATACACAAAGTTTTCGCTGAATCCATCAAAACACCGAAGAACCATAAACAGCCAGAACATCTGCAATTTAGTGGATTTCAAATATTGTTTTCTTTTATATTTAGGGAACTATAAACTATAAAACTGTATTTCGTGGATAACATATAGAAATACTGTTTTGCTGGAGCAGTGAAATTTTCCACTAACTTCTTGAAAGAAATATCTTATTATGTAAAGGAGAAGAGTTTAGATGTTCGTCACCGAATCCGCAACGAAATCCATACTACGTTTCAAGGATTAGGTATAGGCAGTAAACATTTCGCAAACCAAAATAAACGAAAAGAGTCTCGTTACATTAATTACTGACAATACGTTTCAGACGTTTCACATAAGTACGCACTTTTTTGAAGTATTGCCGGTGCAGCATTGAAAGACGCCTCAAGCGGCGGTAGCCGTCTGGTGTGAATATACACAAACGTATGCATCGAATAGAGGTCTTGTATATTTAGTCGTAGTATAGTGACTTACATTTCCTGGTATAAATGAGGATGAAATCATAAGTAGTATCCACATTGCAACTCCAAATATTAGAAGGTACCTTCTAAACAGAAAACTTGTACGATATTCATTTGGGTAATCGGAAATCTTATTATATAAAGGAGAAGAGTTTACTTGGTCTTTTGTTTGTATGCACGAAACGAAAATTAGAATATCTAAGAGGCTATAAAAGGAGAATCGGAGCCCAGTGTTGAGCAAGCGAAATCGAGTGTTATTTCATGCTTTTTCACGATACGTTGCAAACGTTTCACACAAGTGTGCTCACTGTTCCTGCATCTTAAACTTTGAAAGTCGCCTCAGGCGGCGATAGCCGTCTGGTATTATGATATTGCATTAAAATAGGCGTTAGTGTCACAACGGTACAAATATGGTTTTTACCAATGAAATAAGTTCTGTGTATTCTAACTGCAGTATCTTCAGTCAAAATGTAGCATATAATAGGACTTACAGAAGCTTTTCAAGCAACACCAGTAACTTTGTACAGTAACGTTTCAAAGATTGCACAAAACCTGTTTGCGGAAAAATTCCACGTTTCCTCTAGGTGACGTATTCATAATGACGTATTCATAATAAAATCTTACCTATTAAATCTGTCCCCAAAATACCCAGCAAATGGTGCTCCTACTACGGAGGCTGCCAGATAGAGAGTCTGAATAAGACCTGCGTCACTGTCATCGATCCCATAAAAGGAGGTTAGCTTGCCGAGGGTACCTGCAATTAGTTGACTACCTATCAACAGATTTCCTCTTACACTCCTCCGTCTCTTTATCTCAAATCCCTCTAAGTCTCTCCACCCGCCTATGCCGTTGTGTTATATGTTTTCTCTATCAAAAATAAAATTCAATAAGCGAATGGTAAGTATAACGTGCATGCTTCCATCTTTCTTATTGCGTGAATTCCCTTTTTTTGCAGATTCAGACAGTTAAAAGTTGTCGGAAGCGCGTTTAATTACTGTGAAACACGCCTTGTTGCTGTGATTTTATGAGTTTTGCGTCAACCAGATATTGAATGGAATACAGAAGAAACGAGAAAAACGTCGGGGAAACGAGGGAACGTCGGGGAAACGAGGGAACCAAAGGAACGGAGATGGAAATTTCCTTTCAGGAGAGAAAAAAAATGAAATAATGGCACTTTACTGCTAAAGGAAAACAATACAATGGAAATAGTTCTCTAGTCATTATAGTATGATGTCATTATAGTACCAAAAAAAGGGTACGAGCAATAAATCAATAAACCATATTTTTACGCTGCCCGCCCGATATGTTATGACTACCAAATTTCAATCAAATCAACCGCAAAATCAACCAAAAATCAACCAAAAAATATGCAAATCGATGCACCATTTTTCACGCGCTTTCAGCACCGAATCCGAATGCTTACAAATAGCAAGCTCGAAAAATCAGTACCTGCCACACAGAATCTGTCAGCAAATGTCATGGCGTGTAAAAGTGAAAGGACACCAACAGCTACTATTCTCTTCCACAGAATGACTGGATGGTCGTGCAGATCAACTGAAGTATCGTCCTTCGCGTTGCGGTCGCGCTGCAATACTTAAAAGGTTCACCGAAAAAAGTAACTCTGAATTTGAGTAGCTTACAGAACATTTGTGAAAACTGCACTTAGTAGGGTTCAAGACTTGCATATATATCTCCACACGGGAGGAATACCTTTCAGTGCAGCTATATATTTTTAGATTCGTCTGTTTTTGTGGCAACCACCGCGCCTTGTTGTATTGAATGCATTAAAGCAAAATACCGACCGGTTTTTTTGAAACGCATAGTTGATAACTGAATTTTTATGTATTTATGCTAATTTAGCACCTTTTTTTCTAATTTATGCTCATTTGCATAAGATGCATAAAATGCTGGTCGATTCGATGTGTTCCTTAAAAAAGGGCCGGTATTTCGCCTTAAAAAATATTTGGAATTAATTTCGGTCGTCATTTTTTTCTATACAATTTACCACGATCTATGATGGTAACGAAGAGGCATAAATATGAAGAAGCATTCAAAATGTAACTTTACCTACCATATTTGTGGTGAAGCTGTCTCCCTCAGAGAGTTCCAAATAGAAGTGCGAAAGAATGCTCCCAAATATTACCCTCTTCACACCTATAAAGATAACACAAAATAGTTGTTCGAGTCACTAAGAAAAGGAGCGAAACATTAGACCGAATTAGGCCATTAAGGTCTTTTAATGGGTTAAATTCTGTTGGAATAAAGAAATGCAGAAGCCAGAAAAAAGATTAGAAATGACAACTCGCCTAATAGGAACTCTTGATTTCAGGGCGTCAGTTTAGTCTACAAGGAGGAAGTACTAGATACTAGTCTTTGTTCCTGATCTACATTCAAAACACAGAACACAAAATGTGATCATGATTTAGATTTACCTATTTCTAGCTCAGCAAAAATGAAGACGTAATGATGAAAGTAGGTGTTCTCGAATGTCTTTTGTTTTTGTACGACCAAACTAAGCCGCCATCTTTTTCAGACATTTTCAACTGCACTTCAAAAGAATTTCTTAATAGGTTCTATTGCGCAACGATCCCGAAAATTCAACTGAATATTTGAAAGTTTATTAATTAATGGCTTTTGAGAACCAAATGATAAAATTGATGTCAGACAACCAGATTCATATTTATTATTCCCTGTTCCTCGAACCTCATGATTATTACGTAAAATAAATGTATACATCATAACAAACACACGAGAAAAAAACATAAAAAGTATGAAGTTGAAATGAATTTACAAGCTAATATATAACAGGATTGAAAAAAATACATTGCCCAATCAGTTGGTAATGGAGTTAATCACGTATGATAACAATGTTAAAGCGAAATACCGGCCGATTTTTGAAACGCATCGTGGAAAACTGAGTCCTTACGTATGTATGCTAATTTACTCGAATTTAGCTCGATTTTTTATTATAATTTATGCTCATTTGCACAAGCTGCATTTCTGGGGCACCCGTTGCGTTTCAAAAACCGGCAAATTGAGAGTCAAGGTTAAAATAGGAACAAATATTCTATTGACTATTAAATGGATTAATATCGAATATGCAATTTATTGATCGACTTTCTTCTGGCAAAAGTCCAACGGAGAATTTTGGGGCGAATTCGGAAACACTGCCGATCCTATTGGAGATACTGGAGAATGGGGCACCGAAGCAAATGGAAGCGAACCAACTGAAAGGTAGAGTTAGAAAATGGTGCGGCACACTTCTGGCACACTTATCTCAGCGAGAATACTTATTTGTAGTGTGCCGCACACATATGGCGCACATATGGCGCACTTATTCAGTTCATTGGAGCGATATATAAAGGGAATGCATGCTACTTCGAAGACCGTAAAATCGGAAAATATTCCTTCAAAACATATATTCATTGCATTGCAAACTGAAGGAACATATCTCAAATATACCATGATCGTTGGTGTTCTTTTATCTTTATCGGAGACCTGTACAGAAATACATAGAAAATACTGGGCCTCTTCAATTTGCACACAACTTTTTTCGTACCGTCTATTTGGGAGTGGAACCGTAAAAGGTATCTTTGCCTACTCATCAGATGTATGTCCAGAACCTCAAGCGAACCTACCCATTGATGTTGGCAATCTCAGCATTGCATTCCTGTAGAACATGGGATTCGGCATAAACGGAGGGAACGGATACTGCGGAGGGCGAAAGATAAAAGGGAGACTGTAGGGATGAGAGATCATGGAAGGGGGAGAGACGCAGGCCTGTAATCAATTATGTTATTTACTAAAATGATTTTATGTGTTCTTTGCATAATGTGTTCATATAAAACAAACTAGGTGAAATATGATATGCATGTTAAAAATGAGTGAAAAAGAGTCAAGGCTAGGTTCGGATATGTGTCTTGGGCTGCGACGCAATGGCTCAACTTCGGCGATGCGGCAAAGACATCGCACACCGCACTGACTTTTATAAAGTTATAAATTCCGTTACCTCATTTGGACTAGAATTGGGTGAGGGCGTCTGCTCAGTGCTATCGTCATCTTCACAGTTCTTCGTCACTTCTGTTGTACTAACTTCTGAATTCTCGTTTGTCCGTGAACTTTCGCTCTGGGATGGAGCACATCCTGAAACAATAGGAATTTTAAGAAAGTGCGACTATACATATACGAGTCAGCAGTATTAATTTTTGGCTATGAAGTGCCGATCGAGAAAAAGTTAAAGTGAAAATATAGAAACATGAAAGAACACGACAGCCCTTTTGACCCTGATCGTATACGACTTCTCGGTTGTCCGATTTTAATATAGTGCATTCTAATTTCTAATTATATTTGCTATCCTAGATCCTAGCCTCCTAGCTCCTAGCTCCTAGCTACCGTAATGCTCAAAATCCAATGTCTCCGGGTGGTTAATAACCCATTAACTCTTGCGTAATATTGTTCCTCTCACCCGCGCACCCGTATTGAGTGGTCAAAGTCAATTTATGCAAATTTTCTCTTATCCTATGCAAATTGCCACTTGTCACACCGTAATATTTATCCCCGACTAATCCTCGATTAAACTCTGCAAATGCAGCTGTCAGATTACACCCCAATAACAATTTGCTCTAGGGTTGGTATAAAAAAAGCGAATTCATTATTGCTAGTATTTACTGAAAACTAGCAATGATTGATATCTAACAATAAGCTAAAATATGAGTTAGCATCATAGTTTTTGCCTTTTGCGAACGATTTTTTAAACAAAAACTCATTTATTGCCTCATTGTTAAGAGAATACAATATTTAAAATACTTTCTACTTTTATTCGCAAACTACTTTAAATTATTGTTTATGGCAAAAAGCAATACAAATTTTAAATAAATATACATTTTTCGTTTCCTGTCAAATCAAACAGAGTTGGGCAAAAACTTTTAGCACGAGTGGGGTTCGAACCCACGCGGACGTATGTCCATTGGAACTTAAGTCCAACGCCTTAACCACTCGGCCATCGTGCTGGTGATAGACAGGGGGCGCAGTAGACTAGTTGTTGTGGTTACTCTCTAGGCCTGTGCAATGAAAAAAGGCTATTCTGGATGTGTGTAAAGCAATCTACATTTCGAGTAAACTGGTAGAATTAAATTAAAACGGCTACAATCAAAAATGTTATTTGTATATTATTATTTTGAGACATTTTCAGATGAAAATTATAAATGGAAGTATGTTTGTATCGCCTCGATAAAGTAATATGAGAAATTATGATTTGTAAAAAGGGACTACAATTTCTTTACTTCAATATATTTTCTTTGAATGAAATAATGAAATAATACCTTGCGCATTTCCTATAACTTTGCTGTCCTCCTCCGTTTCAGTTTCATTTTGTCTCCTAATCATTTGAAGAAGTTCAGCGGCTGTAAACAAATTATAAGGAAATATAGAATAACAAGTCTGAAAGTAGTATTTTAGATTGTTGCAACATTGTGCCCTTATAAAACTACAATATCTTTGAAGATCGTTTGCCTTTACTTTCCTACTATTCAAACTTTCGATAGAAATACATTTTGTTTGTGATGTGTGAACGTATGTACAGTATTGAATGCGTTACGGTTACGCTTGGCTCTTAAAAATCATTATATGTAAGAATAAATAATAGTCCCACAAAGTTGAATTTATAGAAAGATATATCAATCTCAACCTCAAATTTATATTTCAAAGTAATTAAAAGTCATTTATAAATCCTTTTTTTGTTGTCCTTCTTACAAATGGGAAACTGAGAGTCAGAAATGTTTTTGTCAGAAATGTCACACATTGGTTAGTTTTTGTTTGCCCTAAAAGGTCAGCTAATGATTTTACTATATACTGAGGCATTGTATTGTGGATACTATGAGAACATATAGTATGCAGGAAAAGGGTAAATTCGCACATCAGGCCAAGCTAGCTTGTACAAAGGATTTACTTGGAATTTGAGCGTTGAATTTCCCAATAAAAATGTTTTTGTATACACAATCATTCTATCCTTCTAACATGAAGGCTTGAGATGAACGCTTACACTTCGTTATAATTGTAAATGATAGAAGTAAGTCTTTTGTTTATTAGTTTTTTTGACAAAAACACTACAATAATACCATACCCATACCAGTACGTACTGACGTCACTGGTGAAACTTGTGGTGCGTGGAGAGAAAATATGAGAACATTTTGCGTAGCGAAAATGCGAATGAGCCTTGCGAATGTTGATGCAAAAAATATCTGCTCGGAATACTCAGTAATTAGCGAGAACGTGGCAATGGCTGAGCGAGGTGCGCGGAGAGCGGTTGGCGTGCCTGTTATTCGCCGCGCACCATCAGAGTTTCACATAATTTCGTTATGTTCCTACCATTTCCGACTCCAAGAAGCACCTCTAGATCCTTTGCCTCTTTCTCTTCTTGACTTTGTTGCCGTCGGAGAGCCACCTGGAATTATTAATTTGTTATTTTTTTTATTGAAAAAAAACATAAACCAAGCCTTCCTTGTTGAAAAAAATACAATGGTATGAGAAGACAGCTAGGAACTAACCTAAAACGCAATATAATTAGCCAACAACTGGGGTACCCAAATACCCAAATACATAATTGCAAATCTAACAATAAATAAGAGTAGACCATGAGTGTGCTCCACCGGGGTGGCACTAGTCCACTAACGTTACAGTTAACATTTTCCATGTTGGGAACGAACCAAAACCTTTGAAAAGTCGGGAAAGCGTGGAAATCAAGTAGATAGGAATTATTTACCTGAGCAGCCATAACTCGTTGTCTTTCCGCAATAAGAGTACATTTTGCACACATACAATCCTTCCACTTGCAATAGCGTTTGTGGCCTGAAGGAGTTCTATTTCTTTTTTTATACCTTGTTGTATTTAAAATATATTTATTGTGGGATGACCGGCTACAACCGCCTTATGACATTCTGGACGTCACCTCTTTGTCTTTGTAATAATGTACAAACCTATAAAGCCCCACCTTTTAGTGCGCTAACTGTTCCATGATTTCTGCATCGAGCGCATTTAGGAGTGCGCTGGTTACGCTCCTGAAACAGATATTTAAATTTTCTTTGTCCAAATTATTTCTAACCATAAGCTTTATAACCGTCCATTCACACAGTGACCATCAAGTCGAGAAAATTCCGAAATCAAGTATTTGCATTCGAGATATGTGTTCCTTAGTTATTTAGGGTATGGTTATTTTTCGGTCTAGATAGTTACTTTTGCCCACCAAAAATTAAATTACCTGACGCATCCTTAGAAGTTGTTCAATGCTTGGGGTCATATTCGTTGTTGGAGAATTGGAGTCAGAAAGATCGGAAGACATTATAATAACTGAAATTAAGATGATTACAAAATCATGGAACATTCACGATGGGACGCAGAGTTGCAAAAATGTAAACTGTAGCACAACGGTATAAAACTGTGTTCACAAAGGGCAATAAAATACAATTGGTTAAGAAATGAAACACGTTACTAAGTTATGTTAGCTAAGCCCTGTCCTAAGCATATTGTGTCCGTATTTGAATATTTACCTAACAAGTTCTGTATCCTTATAAGTCACGCCCACCCCAATAGGCGGAGAGAAATCAGTGCGCGAGCCACGCCCATTTTTGGGATATGGACTACAGTATACAAATGACGAAGGCAACTATGCCTGAAAGAGCCTAAGGCTTGCTAAGACAAAAGACACAAAATAAGGTGATCAAAGCTTTGTGAAAACCATTGCGAACACTTGACGGTGACCCCTTTGATCTATGTGCATTTTCATCAAATAGTTCAAATTCACAGGAATGCAACTATTCTGATGAACTTGATTCTCTCGGATTGACCAAGGATAAAGATAGAGCCATAGAACTGTGCTTCAAGGCCTCCCGAAGAACAGTCCTAGCTTCGAGCCAGGACCGTTCTTCTCATCATCACCTTGCCTTTTTCACAGACCCGATACAGTAACTTTTGTGGTTCTGACGACCTACCATGTATATTAACTACCAGACAGCTATTGGCTGAGGCTGAGGCGACTTTCCAATTCAATGTAGGCGATTCTCCGAAGTACTCACGAAAAAGGGCATACCTTGTGAAACGACTGAAGCGTATATTACAAAATTCATGTAAGAAGATTCAAATGCGTTAATTTTGGAGAGTTGCGAAAAGTTGGCCCATTTATACCAAACGCTTGAAACGCAGAAAAACTTTGCGAACAAACAAACTCTTCTCCTTTATATAATAAGATTTCTAAGATAGTAACTATTTCTAAGACTAACCATAAGCATAAGTGCAGTGTGCCTTACGCTTCGCTACCCAATCAGTAAATGGTGTGTCTACTCATCTTCCTGTTTGCCTACCCTTCCACCATTTACTGTGCGTACACTGCTTTCCCAATATGCTCAACACTGATGTGCCCAAGAAGGTGTGAAGAGCTGTCAAGTGGCTACGGTATCCTATTACTAACACATTCTTCACACAATGGCAATAACATAACCACTATGGTACCAAAGAGGGTACAATAATAGAGTACATGTGATTGTATATGACCAAATTTTAAGGTTTTTCTCCAACTTCGTAAGAAATATCGTATACTGTATTTCCTGGTAGTTATGCTCTGGGTGTTTCGGATTGACCCAAGAATTATTTTCACTCTAAGGGCCAAACAGCCAAACTTCATAGGCTAGCTGGCAAAAGCTGCTACAATGCTGGCGCGTCGCGCGGAAATGCGTACCCGCGTCAGCGGAAAAGAGATGAATTTTAACATGGGAAAGGCGGAGACACGGAAAAGAATTTTCTCTTTTCAATGCAACTTTGCAGTATTTTCCCGCGGACGCGGCTACGCATTTCCGCGATGTGCGCCTGAGAACCAGAGTACCGAGAAAAAAAACATCTCGCCATATTAGTCGGTGCGGTTTGATTCTAAAGTGGAGTTATATTCTAAAATGCAGACTTCGCTTTCCAGATTCCACCTGACTACGGTAGCTCTCAAATATTAGCTTTTCAATTCGTGAATATTGTTGTCTATTAGCCGTTTGGCCACTTGTGTATGATTGCTTGGATATGCGAAAGTATAATTGAATGTCAAGATTCATGTGTATATTTCGATGTATGACAAGATGTGAAGCATCTTATACTTATAGGAAAGTCAAGGGCTCGTGAATGGGATAGGCTGTTTTAGTATATTGGATGCGAAAAGGCTAGACAATATTTCAGGGGAGGGGGGTAAATGTTCCAGTACTGAATAGAAAGTAATCTATGACAAACGGATGCGGCGCTAACTGTTCATATCTTATTATATAAAATATTATGTAACGTGCGCTAGCACCTAACGTTACGGAAGTATACGTTCGAATAAATTGTTCCATCTCGGGTATGAAAGAGTGCCGCAGCTCAACTTCTGTAAAAGAACGCTGTGCGTATTCATTCGCAAAGATGTTCTTCTACGTTACAGACATTTCCTAAGTATGGAAAGACGCCTCAGTCAGTCGGCGTAGCCGTCTGGTAATGATATAATATTTCTGTTCATATAACAAGTTCACATAACATACCGTTCACCGTTCATATGCTAACTGCAAACTGTTAAATGCTAGCATACTGCTGACCTGACTGTTCACATACCATTTTGGAATGTTTTATTACACTAACTATTTCAGGCATGAGAACCACGCGGGGCCCAAATCACTTATTTGATGATTCTGTAATTAACATTAAATATTTACATGTGCCCAATATTTTTGTTGCTCAAATTCAATTGTACAATTTCCATGTATGTCGCTCTTTAATTACAATGTCTTCTGATCTATTTACGTGAGCACTTATGTAAGCATCGTTGGCGCCTCGATACTTCTTGATCCCTCAATTTAATTAAAAGAAATGATAAATTGTATAAAGATGAGGTAATTTTTTTATTTCGACAAACGTCACAATGTAAGAAACAAATAACAGACATGAGACATGAGCGCTTCAGATGACTTCATCAATCACAACAATTTAGGTTGTTTCGGTTGGCTTTTGTATACTATTGAAATGAAAGGCAACGATCCACACAACACGCTCAAGCTCAAGCTCAAACTCGATAAAGATATATTTCTAATGGTAAGGTAGCTAAGGTAAGGTATACTAATGAAGTGTTTATCCATATGTGTTGCATTCACAAAAGCGGAAGTTTTAGCACTTGAATACAGTGACGCAACGGCACCCTCTTCTACCACCATGAACACTACAGAAGTACCAATCCGTACCCTTATAATATCTTAACACTACACCACTTGACATGGATCCATGGTCGGTACCCTTTATACCCTTTGTATGTATTATGTGTTACGGAAAAGCTAGAAGTGGGTGACTAGAACAAAATGGATCATGAGAAAGTATGCATAATATTACGGCACAAAAGTTAGAGAAATATTTGATTTTAAGGGAACTGTACATATTTATTGATATTGCTTTTGTGGCATTTTTGCTTCCTTTTTTGGGAAATAACAATTATGTCGGTTTGGAACTTTTTCATATGCGCTGCCGTCCCTATGTTTTTAGCTGACAATGGTATACTGTATACATGCTCGGTAACGGTAGGCACATTATGAAACTGACTTCCCGAATAGTAACTTTTTTCGTGAAAGAATATGAATAACTGAATGGCTGAATGGGCCCGAAGTCCTGTAGCCGTATGCACTAACTCTCGGAGTATGCTCCCAGCCTCCCAGTGGGAGGCAAGAGAAAGTTAGGGATCATACAAAATAGGGCGACACCGAGACAAATTCTCCCAAGTATGAACTCTCCCAATGTTCGTGCATACGGTCACTGATGCCCAACATCAAATTCAAATTGTGACATTTTACTCATACCTCTTGACTAAAAAAAAGTAAATCGCCCATAAAGGGTTCGTTGCTGGAACAGACTGTCAGATTGCCACGAGCAAAGTTTTCTACGGCATGCCGGTACTTTCGACTCGGTATACTCACAAATGAAAATAAACCAAACTATGTTTAAAATAAATTAAGGTATCTTCCCTCTTGAAATACTAGGTGTGTAGTTTGTCGGATGTCATTTTATCTAACAATCATGTTCATTCGACCTAATTAATTACTGTATTAATTACCAAATACTGTATAAAAAGGCTACATTTCCTTTTGAGTAAATATACAACTATGTTTTTCTAAGTAGTCGAAGACCAGTATGAAAAAAATTTATTTATTTATTTATTAAATACACCAAAAGGTGTGCATCCGAAAAAATGCATACTTCATCCGTTCAGAATACTTGTGGATATCTAATACTAACGAGAACCAGGTAATAACAGCCCGTATTCTCGGGACGACGGAAATGTTCCGTTGGGGAACTCATTTGTATGCAAATTTCTCGACTATCTAGACAACCTTGAGGAAAAATTTGCATGCAAATGAGTTCCCCAACGGAACATTTCCGTCGTCCCGAGAATACGGGCTATTATACTTATATGACGAATGGACACAAACAATCGGTTTCTAAGGCTAGTGCCTTTGACTGAAACGTATTTCTCAAAATCAGTTGTCACTAGCAGAAGGAAGCTCATAATCCTCAGAATCACATTCTACAAGCTATTCAGCTTCCGCTAATTAGAATACGAACATTAGAATGAACTATCATAGGAATCTGAGGAACCCATTTGGCGACCGGTTTTTTTGTGAGAGATTGGCGATGTTTTGGGCATTTTAGACGCAACACGCTGTTCACAATTTTAACGTGATGTGTCAGTTTTGCGTTTATTTCTGTGGTATGAAATAAATATTTTCGGTTGTGAAATATCTTTTCTATTTTTTGGATGTCTTAAATAGCGTCAGCTCCATATCATATGGATAGCACTACTGGATGTTTCTCATGGTAAGTGTGCTCTCTTCTCTTCTAATTCAAGCCCACACATAAAACAAAAACCGTTTTTGCACGCTTCAAAATCCAATTGCGGGACTTTATCAACGGTGATAAATGGCCTCCGCACTCGCAGGTTGTAAATGCCCTGGCTTTTCCGAGTGAGCAATCTTGTAGAGCAAGGTCTCCTCTACAAGCCACAGCAATTTGGGTCACCTGCATGCCTCCGGGCTATCCTGCAGGCCTTGTTTCAGCTGTGGAACGTCTGCGAAGCCGGGTACCTCCGTGCCACGGGTGCTTCCATCCAACACCGACTCCGAGCTCGCGTGCTGGCTTGCTAATAGATATCCGAATGCGGACATAAGATATTGTTACCATATGTTTGAACAAATTGTAGCCAGAATTTCAAGTCAATATCTTCATTATTCACGCCGTGACACTTATTTTTCGGTTTCAGGGTAGTTCTGAGGCCGGTTCCACCAACATTTCAGAGCGCACGGAACTTTCGTGCGCAAGTAAGTCCGCGCTACTTGCGTTTTCACCAACATTTCAGAGCGCACGGAAGTTACGTGCGCACGGAAAGTTCCGTTGCAAGTAAGGCTTATGTATGGGAAGAGAAACTTGCAGTCGAGAGTCGAAGTTTCTTCGAAGTTTCTCCTCAAACTCCATAATTTGTACTGTTTTGTGTCTATATCGTATTTTTAGTTTACAATGAGGTTATACGAAACATATTAAATACTGATTATGAATAAGAACTTAGTTTTTGGTCATGGTTGACAAATACTAGCATTGATTTTGTTATAATTTTAGCTTTAATGTTAAGCATTTGTTCTTAAACACTCGACAAGATATTTCTGCTAATATAACCTGTAACTTACTTTGGGTGATAACATTATTGCATTTTTTAAAGAAAACTCAAAATTTCCTATATAGTAAACTGGTAGATAGCGTATTTGGGGGGCAGAACAAAACTAAGTAAGGAAAATCACAATTGAAACACATAGAAAGATGTAGCGATTATCGAAAGAACATGAAAACAAAGAGCCCTGTTCGAATAACCCATTTTACGCATTTTACGCAAGTTATTTTCGTTCCTTAGGCTTTCGCATAGCAGCAGCAAGATGATTACCCTTGGGTGACCCTCTCTTATGCTTAACGTATTTAATTTACGCTTACTCGGTACCTTCCTTTGAGAAATGTCGAATGCAAAACCGAAAGTAGAAAAAATGCACGTTGTATGCACGTTTGCATATTCATTGGCTAGCTGCCAGACCGTAGTAGCCATTTTTTAGAAAACATCCTAATAACGCACGTAAATGTTGGTGAAAAGCCAAGTAAGAGTGCACGGAACTTCCGTTGAACGGAAGAAACTTGTGACAAGTTTCTCTCCGTTTAAACGGAAGTTCCGTGCGCTCTGATATGTTGGTGGAACCGGCCTCTGTTCTGTCGCACCCTGTATGAGTTTTTTTTTTCATTTGAAATTTATTGAACATGAAGACCATATCTAATGGTTTGCCGGTTTACAAAGTGAATCTCCGCGTCATTGCCGCGCACAAAAAGAGGGTACATCACCCTTTCTAGGGTGCGCGGAGCGGGAACTTCAGACGGAGCACCCGTTGCGCACCTCCGCGCCCCATGCATGTTTCACTGAATACGTTTAGTACTGTAGCTTCCACACAGAAAATCAGTCACATCTTTATTTTAGTATTCTATGCTCACCAACAGTTACAGGATACGACACGGCCAAGGACAAATTGTCACAATATGTCTATCAAACGTGAGCGCTCAAACTTCCCGAATATATATGTTTGAAATCTTCACTAAAAACAACATTTTCCAATCGCCTATCAGATATCCGAGCCATACGACAAGTTTTCCCCCAGTAGTTTCCAGCGGTGTTTCCCAGGTGGTTTCGTATTTCCAGCGGTGTTTCCCAGGTGGTTTCGTATAGCGCATAGCGAGTATACAAAGATTTTAAATAAAAATCGTAGATTTGGCCCCTATAAAACTACTAAAATAAAATCAAATCAAAGCTATGACTTTGTAGTGATGAACCACAAAGTAAAGCATCAAGGAGCGGCCTTCAATAGATTGCTGATTTAATTACTGATTTTATGTTGAAAAAAAAACAATATTTTGATAAAATGTCGGTATTGAGAACGATAATTCATATTGAAAAATTTGGCAAGATGGTTCTTCTTGCCAGTTGTGAAACTTCTTGTCGGTAGTGTTATAAGAAGGTAAAGTTGTAGTAACTCCGTAATTGTATTTTCCATGGTGCATGGGCTTGTGACTGCGTTATCACTGCGGGTAGTATAATATAGTACGTCTTTGTTCGTCCTTTGTTTATCTTTTTTGGCATTTCTAATGTCAGTATTGGTGAAACTAGCTATAACTTGTACATTCACGTTGTAACTTGTAACATTTTCTTTTATTTATTGGTCCCAATTTCCATGAGAGTTCCATCATATTCCTCTATAGCACATAATAATCTTATTATATAAAGGAGAAGAGTTTACTTTTTTTGTTTGAAGCCGCATGTGAACGCAACGAGAATTAGAATATCTACAGGCTATAAAAGGAGAGCCGGATCCCCGTGAGCAAGCGAAATCTGAAATTTATGTCATGCTTTTTCGAGATACGTTGCAAACGTTTCGCAGAAGTGTGCTCACTGATCTTCCTGCATTTTAGACTTTGAAAGTCGCCTCATGCGGCGATAGCCGTCTGGTAGCTCATGAAGCAAGCAACTTTTGTTTACTTACCGTTTTTGCAAAAACTCCATACACAGACCATCGGCGTGAAAATTATGCCAAGATCGTATAGCCTTCAGCCAAATAACTTTTTCTTGAGCCTGGTTCTTTTATGCAAAGATACTTGTTTTCATTCCTAGTCTAACACCTTCCACCAATAAAAACGTTGTCCCATAGAAGAAAAACGCTCATGGTCAAAAGCAAAATTAGCAACAAACAAATAAACTCGTCCTTTTCTATTTTTTTCACGTTTTTCATTAGTTGTTCGCAGCTCATAGTTTCTCATAGTCTACACTGTTTTACGACCCGTCTATTTATTGAACGATAAAATGACGGTTTAAGAAGACCAACCCATCCCTTTAAAGCAATTGGTGAATTGGTCACTCTCCGGTTGCGTACTTTCGTTTACTGTGTGTGACCTCTGGTGACGCAATTCTGTCATCGGTGTGTCAGCCGAAAGGTTAAGTATTACACTTATTAACATTAGGATACGTCCTCTAGTTTATTAATAATAAATAATGTTCATATGTCGATCAAGAAACATTTACCCGGATGGCTTGTCTGGTCCTAGCCCGAAGACGTCGAGCAATGTGTCCTCTGAAACTTGTCGCCTAATGCTCAGTACCTCTGCGGAACAAGTCATAATACCAGCCGGTTTTTGAAACGCATCTCAAATATCAGCATTATTATGCAGTTATGCTAAAAGGGGTCTATTGAGGTCTATTTTTCATTCAAATTTATGCTCATTTGCATATGAAGCATAGTAAAGCAGGGAGTATTCGATGCGTTTCAAAAACCGGCCGGTATTTCGCTTTAAATCACCTTTGAATAAAAGGAGCCCGCTCTTGTAGCGCAAAAGATTTGTTAATTTTTATTACTAAAACTTTCTGCTCATTATAGTGACTCTAGAAATTGGATGAAACAAGTAACTTGGGCATTTCCCTTTAGAAAAAATCTAGTTGTTATCCTTCATGTGTACTTAACCGTGGTCCCCTACCAGACTACATATAATTGCAAGTTGTGAGGTTGACCCCCATTGCGCATTGGTACCTGAATGGTGCGAACAAATTTGTAGCGGGCACCCTGCTGGGTATTTGGTACCCAGAACCCATGAGCGGTACCCTAACAGTGTGTTACACACTGTTAGGGTATCTATTGGTGACCCCCACTTGACCCTTATTTATGAAAGGTATATTTACACTGTGAAGAGATACGCCCACTATGTTTCTAGTTGTCACTTATACGACGTGAGCAAGAGCACTGCATTCGATTAACATACTGTACGATCCTACAATAGATACTTATTTTTAGATAACGCTACATGGTGTGCAGCACCGCATAATGGGGTAAAAATGATCATCATTCGTTCTAACGTTGATTAGCAATCTGCTAATTAGACGTACGTGTTTCTTTCCATCGACTCTCAGCTTTGTTATATCTCACTCTCTCTCTCTTTCTCTCTCTCTCTTTCTCTCTCTCTCTCTCTCCCTTTTTTTTCTACCCCTCTAATCACTCAGTCTACGATTCTTTCTCTGCAAAGGGTGCTCCCCAGCACACCCTTTCCGCAGAATTGGTACGAATGTCTGCCGCCACTACTCTCACATTTCCAATGCTCTCTCGATGGGTGGTTTATTGATTCGTTGGGAACAGCTGGAAGCTGGCTGGTAGCCAGTACCGATCAGCTGTTTTTCTAGTATGAGTAATTTTCTAATTTATGCATAAATTATGTTTATTAAGTTACGATCATTTCAAAGTTATTTTTATAGGGTTCATTTTCTGAAAAATCAATTTCTTCCACAAAAATGGCTCTGCCTCAGAGTGTGATTAATGATGCTGTCAAGTCAAACAATTCTATAAAAAGATCCTATCTTTTATCATGCACAGGAACGTTCCATTACGATTCCATGTGTTCAATTGCATCTCTTTGATAATAAAACCATAATAAGAAGCTCCTTTTTTATTACGATTATGCCATGTTACCACGCTGCCAACTGTATCATTATCACTTGATATGATACCATTTATCGATCGGATTTAGAAAAACAATAAAATACTTTTATTTGTGCTTGACCTCAATTTCTCTATATGTCCAGCTGTTCTCGACGAGTGAACATCTGCTCTCACCCTCATTAGGTACGGTAATAAGACTGTCAATTAGTATGAAACTAATTATAAGATGAATGTGTGTAACCAGTTAGACATAATTTATGTGCGACAAATTGGAGAATAAAAATATTATATTCAAACAAAAGGATAGATCAATACTATAGCTGCCATTTCAACTTCAGGTACTTCTATGCATACCGACACTGAATTAACACAATTTGCATATAATACATTGGATTCGTTTAATATAATACCTTGGATTTGCATATAATACATTAGATCACCGTGGTCTAGTATACGTTTCAAAACCATGTGCTATTTCGCTTTAAATATATTCTTTTTTTCTGCATCTTCCCTTCTCTGCCTGCGACGGATATGCTAATTTATTCTGAGTTGCCAGCTGAACATCTGTTATTTGCATAGAGAAGAAGCTAATCTGTCTATTCGCTTGCCATATAAGGATATCAAATCCACACAGGCTTTATTGTTATCCGTCTACAATATAATGCTTTTTCTACCAGTAGCAACAGTATTTATACTGTACCCTTTTAACTATTATAATCAGATACTTCGCTTATTTATGGGGTTTCCATGTTTGCGATTCGCACCTGCGAAAATGTCAAACCGCTGTCCATGTTTGAGTCGATGTAAATGACAGGGTCCCGCAGCGATTTTGGATTTAGTATGGATCTATTTCAAAATAGTACGGATCTAGTATGGATCTGATACACTTTCGCTGCAGGACCATGTCAAACGTGCGATTCGCATGGGTTACGGTAGGCAGTTGACATGCATGTAAAATGACTTGAACATGGACAGCGGTTTGACATTTTCGCAGGTGCGAATCGCATACATGGAAACCCCATTAGACTTTTCAAACATCCTGTATTCAGATAATTAATTAGCGTCCTTCAATTTTGCATAAAACATTTACTTGCAAATAATTATAAACGGATTGTACACGGCATTTTCGCATAGTACTATGTTTTTTTCTTTTTCTGATTCACCATCACCTGTGCTCATGAATCTTCTTGAATACAGTTTTACTTCTTGATATTAATACGATATCTTCCGTATGGGACCTATCATATATTAATTTTCAATTGGCTGAATGCGCACGATTTATCGCTTATCAGCATTTTGCGATTCGTTATTATATCTATATCATCGCCATTGGTTTTAGGTTCAATTCTCCACAACAAAAAATGGACGAAATGGAAATGGAAACACGAACTCATTCGGTTAGTTTACAGTCAAATATTAATATTCAATCCCTCATTAATTAAACTAATATTTAAGAATAAAAATAAATGATAAATTATTTAATTCAAAATTTTAAAATTAACAAGGTGAAGCGATAAGGATAAGAAAGCTCAAATTCCTTTTTTTTTTAGCAAATAATGAAGATATAGAAAGGGAAATTGAGAAATTGCGTCCGCATCGAAGATTTGCACTGAAAATATTTAAAAAACATTTTTTTTATTAAATATTAAAGTGCATCACAATGAAATGATGAAAAGAAAGTAGTATGAGGAATGAGCACTCAGAAATGAGCACTAAAAAAATCGTATCTTATATTTTTTTATTTTTTTCTATTAATTATGTTTCAGTTATTGGATGTGCCGAACGAAGTGCTCTTGAACATACTCAGATTTCTTCCACTGGATGCTCTTGAGGTACACATATTTTTTCTTTTTATCGATTAAGATAAATCGTAAGAAACGTAGAGTTATAGGTATGCGTCCGTGCAAAAACTATGTGTGCAAGTAACTGTACCTCCTGTAGTGGTCGCTATGGAACTGTTATAGAAATAATATAAGTTTGAGCTAACTATAAGCGGAACCATTTCTAATTGTATGTGTTGCAGGTGCTCAGTGAAGTGAACCACCGTCTGCGTGCCCTCACAAGTGTATTTCACTTCAGCTCTCTTCAATCCATATCCACTACTAATTGCATTGTAAGTTGCAGTGATTAAAGCGAAACACCGGCCGGTTTCTGAAACTCATCGAGTACACCAGCTTTTCTATGCAGCTTATGCGAATGAACTTAGAATAGAAAATCGAGCTAATTTCGAGTAAACTAACATGAATACGTAATAATTCAGTTGTTCACGGTACGTTTCACAAACCGGCCGGTATTTCGCATTAAGAATAATATTAGAGTTAAGAAGATTACTGGGATACGTAAATTAATAGCGAGTATATACGGTAGTGCCCAATGAAGGGACCGTAGCCCAGTAATACACATAAATTTTCCACGAATACTGTTACGGCTTATGGCTGTTTATAACTGCGTGAATAATTTAGCCAAAGAAATAAGGAACGTATGTTTTCTTTTATTCCAGAAAGGTCTCTGTCACTGTGTGCACGTGCGTCTCGTCTACAAAGATTACAAGCAATTGAGTCGGAGGTTCCCTTTCTTCAAACCAGAATCCAAGAATAACAGCCGAGGAGTGAGGAAGATGATCTATTCGGGAGGAATCATGCTCAATCCGATGAGGTACGGGCATAATTGCAATTAGGCAATTAGATACCAAATATGGGTGACGAACTCGGTTTGCGCGTGTCATCAACTGAACACAGATCAAACATCAAATCCGCGGTTGAGCCGCACACATATGGCGCAAAAATGGCACACTTTTTGCTTGTCGAAAAGCAACTCAGGAAAACTGTGAGCCGCATGCGCGCAATTCGAAATTGTACACCTTTCATGTACTTTCAGCACTCTAGATGCAAAATTGGAACACGCGCGGTTTTTTTTGAGCGGCGACTGTGCGAGGTTTCCTGTTGAACGGAGCGCTATGCCCTATGCCATTGATCTTTTTCTGGTAATTTTGTATCTTGAATTTAGGTTCACATCTGATACACGATGCACAAAATCAGTGTACACGACAACACTGCAGAAAGTGACTGATTATTTGAATGGAAAGCTGCGAATGACAAATGATAGGATTCAAATCAAGATTAGGGTGAGGATGAACAACCGAACACATTTTGGGAGAATAATTTACTTATTTAATTATAAAACTATCATTTTATACCAGATTCACAATAGTAACATAGTGCTAACTGACTAACTACTTTTCCTAAGCCTAAGCCTAACTACTTTCCTCATTTTGTATGCACTATCACTATCGTCCCATATTAAAGGGTCAGGCCCATTTCAAATGACCCCTATTTTTAAAGGGTCAGGCCCATTTCAAATGACCCCTATGACTGGCCATGGTAAATTGCTGAAAACTGCGTGAATATTGCGACTGAAAATTGGAAAAAAATTCAGTCTACTATATGTGACATGGAGAATCAGATGGAATCATTGAAAATAGGGGTCATTTGAAATGGGCCTGACCATATATTTGTTTTATTTTATTCCGTTTTTAGGATCTCCAAGAGTGTCGTGGCAACTTCAGAATGTCGATGGCAGAACCAATTCGCTATCCGGATGCAGCAACTTTAGCTTCCCACGCAGCAGAATTCGATGTTGAGGCAACATATGATGGCTCCGATAACAATTTAGATATAGAGATGCACGCGATTCAGATTTGAAGTCTTGAAGCAAAGATGTTGCACATAGACAAATAACTTATGGTGAGAAACTAAGTCTTTCGTTACTTCTTTCCCACTCTATTTCACTCTCTTCAGACAAATAACTTATGGTGAGCAACTAAGTCTTTCGTTACTTCTTTCCCACTCTATTTCACTCTCTTCTTTTTCTTGCTCTTACAGATAACCAAAAACTATTTTTTCCTATATTTATGTACATACTGATTCTTGCTAACAACGCATGCTCAATTGAACTTATTTCTACCCTACCCTTTGTGTCGGTTTTTGTTTATTTGCATGATGCTTGAGATTTCTCTGTATTCAACGCACTAATCGAAGTGTTTATATAGCCTACATTATTTTATTTTTTGCACATAAGATTAGCTCTATGGTCTATGTTTTTGTAAATATTAATAATAACCTATTTTATAGTCAGTTCTTGTAAAAAATCTCTAGTCCGTGATTTTTACCAAGTCCCAAAATGTAGCTGTGTTGTAATTTGAGACTGCGTAATATTGGGTGCTTTCTTTATTCTAGGAAATTTCTTTGCACTAAGAAATTAATCCATTGATTAACGTATGGATTTTTATACTTTCACTTTCTAATAACCTTTCTTTAAAGCGACATAACGACCGTTTTTTGAAGCGTATGATGATGCATAGGGAATACAGTCATAAAAGATCCGTATCAGAAACCGGCTGTTATACCGCTTTAGCTAATATTATTTATGTGATATTCGTCAACTTCTCGTCGGAGGCCAAAGATAATATGACAAGTCTTTCTCTCATTCGTGCTTTCTTTCACACTGTCTTTTAATTTTATTTTAGGCGTAACTAATAAAATTTTTGTTTTCTTTGTGTTGTCTTGGAGTTGGGAGTATTTATAAAACGGAAGGAGCGATAGCTCTACAGAATATTACACATAGTTCCAATGAGAAAAAGCCTAAAACTTTCGGCAAGACGAAGTCCAAACATTTGATAATACCACTATATTTCGAAGAATTCAATAATCACTGACAGAACTTGGCGTGCATGCCGCAGCTTCCCGGCGTGCAGGCGGCAAAGTTACAGCGGGCAACTTGCACTCCAGAACCCAACGGCGTGCCACTTTTTTTCCACGCCGTAAGGTTGCCAAATGTCACGTTGGACTGAGAGAAAGAGAAAAAAACACCGTTCAATGAAACGCGAGTAGAATTGGAGAACAAACATGTGTTTGTGTTCATACATATAAAGATTATTTTCACGTTACGTTTGTTTCAATGGTCTAATTGAAGTGCACTATTACACATAAAAAAAATATTTGCACATACTGAATCGGCCCAATATATTGATCGCTACATTTTAGTATATGTGGCCTGAAAACACTACAATGTGGACATTCTTGGGCACTGCATGTGTTATTGCAAATTAACACATACGAATTTAGATAGAGCCTATTTTTGTTTCGCTCTCTAAACGCATGCATGTCTAGTCGATTCATTGTTATCTGTCGCTTTCTAATGTTTCTTCAGAACGTTCACTATTTCGTTGCTTTTTATCTTATAAAACCTGCTAACCAAAACGGGTTTCGTACGTGTATTTGTGGCTAATATGTGTCGTGAAGTAGTGCGCTTTCAAATATACAATCCTCAGTAACATGTGCTTTTATTTTCCTTAAATAGTAAGACACAAACGTTGTGCCGATATTTATAGAATGTGCTTCATGCAACAATAGCAGATAAAATAGGCTTTTTGTTGACAGCCTAACCTAGGCCTAGAGCTAGAGGATATAGGGAGCTGTTGCTGAGAAATCGTTGTAATTTTTTTGTTGTGCAGTGTAGTCTGTGTTATGTGCTTTATTACATTTGCTGTAGTATATGTATAGTTCCTTATCTCGGATTATTTTATCGTAAAAGAAAACCGAAGAAAAATATTCACCAAATAGTCACGTTTTATGTTTAGGACTTTATCTTTGATTAACGCTGGCACGTCCCATGTTGTTTGGAAAAGGTGTATATTTTATTTTTTAGAAACTGTTTTTGTTTATTTGATTTATTGATGCACACCTCGGTTTTAATTAAAATTAATTAATTAATTAATTAATTTAAAAAAAGAGAATGAAACCGTTAGTTGGAATTCACATTATCAACACCAACAGTACAAAATAATATTCTTTTTTTTGTCTAGGCTTACTTGCAATGTGTATTCTCATTTGAGCATCTTATGTGCCTTCCATTTACGTACATTGTGTTTTGTTTCACATCATATCTTCCAGTTTTTGATTGGTTATATTTGGCACTGTTTTCTTTGAGTTTTTTCTACGAAACTTGAGAGAGAAGTTTACTGTTTGCTGAATTGAAATTTTGCTTATTTTTGCTGTATTTGAATAGTTCTAGACTCTTAGAATGTCAAACGTTATTATCAGCGTTCAAGAACTACAAGACCTACAAAAGGTTGGTTTTTCTATCAACGAAAACGGTAGGGAAAATTACCTCTCATAGTATGTTTCTTGGAAACATGCTTCGACAGACCACAGAAATTTTTTTTTTAATTCCAAACTTATTTTAGTCCGGCGATGCGAAGGTGTTGGAAGCTATTTTCACTCCGGCTCCTAAACCAAATCCCGACGATTTCCCTGTGGGGAAATTCGACGAGCTGACGCGCGAAAAGGTGCGATTTTCATTAAATATATGATTTTTTTTTCGTAAACCACTCTTATTATTTGTGTCGAACTATTGTTTGTGTTGACCATCAACTAGGTTCCTTTTTATGAATGCATGCAATGTATGAACTACTGTTTAAAGCGAAATACCGGCCGGTTTTTGAAACTCATCGAGGACAATTGAATTCTTACATATTGCTAATTTACTCGAATTCAGCTCGATTTTTTATTCCAATTTATGTTCATTTGCATAAGTTGCATAAGAATAATGGTGTACTCGATGAGTTTCAGAAACCGGCCGGTATTCGTTTTAAATATAATTTTTATTACACTCAAAAAGTACGTTTTAGACGACTGACGCATTCAAAGAAGAACACATTCCTGGGGCAGTCCCTTTTGTTTTGGATGTGGCTTGTAAACCCGGGAAGTAAGTATTTATGGATTATTTATTAGATGTAAGCAGTACTGTAAGTGTAAGCAAGACTAATTCTGATAAATTGAAAAATCGATCCACAAGTGTGCCATAGAAGAGCCAACTAGGATCGTAAGAGCATCCTTCGCACACCCCTGGCGCGCGCCGAGGATATCAGCGGCATTCTTCACTTCGCGCGCGTTGTATAGTCTCATGTCTATGACCGACTGTACAGTCCCACATTGGTGACTTGTTTTTTTCTAAATCAATGAATTTCTAGATTCACTCGCTTCGACTTCTATAATAAAGAAGAATTTGCCGACTATCTTTGCTTTTTGGGGGTTAAAGAAAATCAGAAAATTGTGTTCTATGCGCGTGGTCCCAATGGAGGATTCGCCATGGCCGGAAGAGCACATTTCATCCTCAAAGTAAGCACTTACTTTCAGTGCAGATTCTGAATGGGTAATATTTTACTTGAGTTATTTGGCTACTATACGTAAGTTCACACCGCCCAAGTTGCACACAGGGTACTGAAATTTTCATGGTTATTATTTGTTCTATAGACGACCATAAACATAATGCGTTGTTTTACTGTAGCTACATACGATTTCAGTAAATACGCAAGAAGTATTAATACATTTACAGTTGTACGGAGTGGACTCACAGATTCTGAACGGTGGTTTTGCAGCATGGAAGGCTGCTGGAGCATCCACGGAGACGGGGTTAAATCTGCCCGAAAAGGTAGATAAGGTCTTTTTCTTCCAAATATCAGCGGGAATGTCGTACAGAGACATTCAGTGGGTCTGAAATACTGAGATCTTTTCCAAACATTTTCTGAGGAAACTTGGCCGGTGCGCGGTCTACACTGGGCCCGAAAAAGATGGGCCTCCTACACTTTGAATACCGCATAAAGGAGAAAGTGAGTCGAGGGACAGAGAAAAGATAGGCGGCTGGTGCGCCTGATGTGGGCCGAGTGTATGTGGGCCGGAAAATACACACATAAGATGAAGAACGCCGACCTCAGACCTACCTCAGGCCCACCCTACGCCCCTGCCCGGCCAACACCGGGCCCGAAATCGGTGGGCCGCCGCACCGGGCCCACCTGTGTTTTTGTATGCCGCGCACCGGCCAAAGTTTCGCGTTGATCTGATTCAGATAGATCTGCTTGCTTTTTATGTAACGGTTAGAAGCAGTACTAGGTTCTACATTTAACTCATAATAGAGTATTTAACTGCTCTTTCGGAAACGTGAAACAGGAAACAGACCATTCAGCAGCTCTTTCCAGTTTCCAGCAGAGACGTTGAGTGTACAAGCAAATGCGAGAGAGACCAGAACAAAATTTTTTTTAAAAACAACTTGAGTCCTAGAACGATTTTTGTAGTATTGTAGAAAGATTTTTGGCAGTTTCGCGTTTCCGAATTTGGAGTTAAATACTCTATAGTAACTGGCGTTGAGCAAACGCTACCGGAAAAGGAAAAGTCAAAATAATCAATAAAAAATCGACGTTTTTTCGTCTACATATTCAGTCGTCAAAGAAACTTGATTTGTCATTCAACGAGAAAAGCTCGTGGATTATTTTGGATAAAATGATTGAAGTTGACGCGAAAGGAAAGAATTTGTTCGACAATCTGTCACAGGTGAATAGTTATATTTTGAGGGGACACCAGAGATGTTTTTTTTTGTAAGAGCGGTGAAGGGGTAGATTTTCTTACTTGTTGTTTGCTTTCTCAAGAGAAGAACGTCCTTTGGTTGCTTAAAGCGAAATACCGGCCGGTTTTTGAAGCGCATCGTGGAAAACTGAATTCTTACGCATTTACGCTAATTTTTGCTCGATTTTTTATTCTAATTTATGGTCATTTGCATAAGCTGCATAAGAGTGCTGGTGTACTCGATGCTTTTCAAAAACCGGCTTTAGTTCGCTTTAATCTCCATCATGTACCTCTTCTTTGTTTCCATCTCTACTGTACTACACTTCTTGATAAATTGAAGTGCACGTATTAAACTTCGTAAATGTTGATGTTGTAGATCAACTACATGGACTGCAGACCACTCGAACAGTACACTACAGGAGTAGGAGCAATCCTCGGAACTGGTTAGTGATAATTATTCGGAATCCTTACTTGCCAGTGTCATCTAAAATGACGTAAGTACGTAGAAAAGGAGAGGATGTTCACGAATCATGTGTGGAATGTGTTGCGTATAGGGAAAGTATTCTGGAATTCTGAAGCTTACAACGGCAGTGATTTGGTTGTAATCGTAGTTTGATGAGCTTATTTTGCTGATAATGGGTATCTATAACTTTCTATTTTTTTTCTCTAAAATGTAAATTTTCAGATTCAACCGGCTACCGTTGTAAGGGTGCACGACACTTCAGCTCGGGATCAGTTTTCAATTCCGAAGGATTGTTTGATAGAGAAAAGGCTGTAGAATGTAAGTTATTTACCCGTTTGCAATAACTATTCTGCATCGTGAGTCATGACGAGCAGCGGGATACACCGTAATACACTATACATCATTGTTTTGGTAGTATGTCCTAAATAACTATAACGACTAAAGTAAATAAAAACCAGCTAATTTACAATCGGGACAGATGTATAAGAATATTCAATTTAATTTTAGATGTGAAATCGCTAAACCTTGTCCCCAGTGTACAGCCCATCTGTGCTTGCAACACTGGCATGCAGGCCTGTGTTGCCTATGTAACCTTTGAAGAACTGGGTTATGAACCTAAACTCTTCAATGTAAGTTTACAACCGTTTATGCATTATACATACCTTCAAAATACGCATACACAAACATATGGATGGTACCACTACCACTAAGCTGAATAATAAGTTCTCGGTGATAAAAACAAAATTATATTGAATCATCAAAGTGGTACGTAAAAATAGGATTAATCATAACTAAATTAAATAAATGTTTTGTGTATTACAGGGAAGCATGACTGAACTGGCCGCACGTGCATCACATCTCATCAACGACAAATAATAAGTCATTTATGTAAATTATACGATTTTTTTGTGTATATTGCAATAAAAAAATAATGATTTATGAACACGATCTTGGAGCGTTGTAAAAATTGTTATAAACTTTTTCATGACCTGAAAAGAATCACATCTATATCGTGACTTCTACCGTACTCTCTACCTGTTTAAATAATTTTTCACGAAAAATCAATACTCAAAATACCAACCTATTTTTTTATTTGAATTAATCGTCACCTTTCGCTCATTCATATCACGTTTTTTTCTTTATTATATTGGTTGGTATACATTTGTTTTTGTTATACAAGAAACTATCAATGTTTTTTTACCGAAGTTTTGTAATACATTTGTTGGTTTCGGGACTTTATTGTTGAAACCCAGTTACGAAGGATATTTGAATTACTGATATAGGCATTGATCATTCAATCCCTTTCTTTTACGCATGGAATTGAAAACTACAACATACGAGTTTATTTGAGAATCTGATTTTTCCGATGCTTTGCAGACACTACGTAATACGTTGGACTGGGATTGTAAAACGTCATAGGCTACACAATTTAGAAATAGTCTATAGTCCATTATTTGTGTATTTGTGGCCCCGTTTTCATTACATTACATAAAAGTGGTTATTTCCTGAACATTTTATTTTACTGATCCTGATTGATTTTGTGACCGTTCGTCTCTGTATTCCTCCTTTTCTTTCGTGAATCATCCAAATGCCCCTCTTTTCGTCAATATTTATGCAGTGCGTCGCGGTCTCACCGCGATGAATGATTACTGTGACATGCTCACGTACTATTTTGGTTGGGAGACGCAGAGACGTTCAACTCGGTCGCCACGACATGCTAGGAGTTCTTTATTTTAGAGTTTATTAAAGTTCTTGCCCAGTCTGGAAAATAGTTTGTCGCCTTACGCTCTTGTATGCTTCATCTGGCCCTTACTAGAAACGTTCGTATGCGTATGTATACTTCTCTATCCCTTTCGTGTATGTTCTTGTACAGCTGTGTCAGGATAAGAAACGTGAAAAAGTCTAGCGAATGAAACCGTATCACTATCAATATGTCTATGATTATGATTATGAAACATAGCTTCTCTTCATTCTTCACCGGGCTTCTTGAATGAATGTGAGTCGCGTGATTGATTCGTAGACGTATACTGATTCATTGTATTACTCACGTCACATAGTTTTTCTTCTCGATCATAATCATTTTGTGCGCGTTCCCCTGTGTATTCCCCTGTGTATTCGATAATTCGATTATCCTTCCCAATTATGTATACTTTCTTATTCAGCGACGTAGCGATTACCCGTCTTAGTTCGTATTTTCGTCCCGCCTGGAACGGTAATATGACTGGGAAAACGACTGCCAAAACGGTGGCCGCTGCCGTGCATAATAAGAATACACGGTAAGTGAAGTCGTATGATCTTATGATGATTATAACTTTTGTTGATTGTCATTCATTAATTCATTTGTTGCCTGGACGCCTGGTGCAAGGTATAAGCCGTTTTTCCTAGTGCGTTATATGAACACATTTATTGGTATTGAAAAATGTGCTGTTGTTTTATCTAGCTAGCCAAGTTTCGTCCTTTATACGTAGAGATTTACAGATCATGTCGTATTGCTTAATTGCTTTGTTTCAAAAAAGGTTATTTGGAATTATAAGTAAGTAAGAGTGTAAATAACTTTATTGATTGATTGTCACTTGAAAGCTAACGGCTAACACTAACTTCAATATTATTATTTAACCCGGGGTATTGTTCAGTTCGAGAGTATCGGTTGCGTGTCAGACAGAGGAAGATCCCTCTTGTATGACCGGACTCATTCCACAAATGGGAAACATGAAGGCCCATTCACCCAAGACGGCTACTTCATCGTCGAAGCCCAAGAGTAAGTTTCATGATTTTTTTGTTTCTGGTTCATATTTATGTCTTAAGCATATGTTTGTGATTATTAACTTGAGCCTTTAACTGGCATTGCATCCTACACAAAATAATGGACAGAAACGCTCATGTATTATGTATATGTAAATGCTCCGTCGCTTTTACATAAGTGACATTATTTTTCAGTGTCCCTTGATGTTGCTTATATATATTAACGTATGATTTATTTATTTAAATACTTCAAAAATAACGTGTATTAAACAATATTTGAGCAATCAACTACATCGAAGCTCCCAGCTTAATTGCAAGCGTATCAGTTTTGTGTAATTTCCAGCTACGACGAGTGAACCGACGACGTCTGCCCAATCAACGCGGACCCATACTTCTTCCCCCTCTCGATCCACGGAGGAAGGTCTGCTGAGGGTGACGATCCAAAACTTCTCCAAGATGGGCGACACCCTCTGCTCCCCAACAAAGAGGATCAAGGGAGTGCCATGGTATGTTTAGAGTTCATCAGAGGTAGATTTCAGAAGTAATGGAAAACACTATATGTGTTGTCAGTGTTTAAATTTTTAAATCGGTAACCTCTTGTGTTACATAAAAGGCTAACTCCGCGGCGTATTAATTGGTGATACTGCAATATATTTTTGTGAGCCGAATTGTGGACTTTGTCTTATAGTTTTTTTTCTTGGCCACTGTCTGTAGTAAGTCATGTTCATTGTTCGGTCGATGGCTATATAGGTGGCTGATGCCATATTATTCATTTATAGTTAACATCCACATTTTTTTTATTCCAGGAGAATTATGGTGATGCCCAAGCAGCACATGGTTATGAAAAAATCGCAAAAGTGTATGGGTTTCTTCCTGCAGTGCTGTCCTGACAACACCTATAACGAGTTGGTCCATTTCCACTCTTTGTTGTTCAGAAGCTTAATCTACTTTCTAACGAGTTGTACCATTTCTTAAGTTAACTTATTTTTTTTGTAAATAATTAGCTGTAGTTTTTTTTGAAACTTAAAAAATATTTTTTGTCTCTTTTTTTATGAAATTTTATATTGACATATTTCTTCTATATTTTGTTCATTTCCAGTCAATGGTGTTGTCAAGCGGTTGCCGAAATGCGATTAATAGCGCAGAAAGAGAATGTGCAAAACTTTGTACGAAAGACGACTCATGTGTACACGGCCAAGGAGAATGACTGGGGCTACAGCTGCTTTATGACTTGGGCGGTACGTTTGTTTTGGTATTATCAATTGTGGAAATATACTATACGAAACGAAGTGAAGTTGGTGGACCGTGGAACACGGATCCTGTTTGTTACGTTTGTTTAAGAGTGTGATGTATGTCCAGTAAATCTTGTGGTATTCTGCACAAAGTAACTAGAAGGAGGTGATTATGATCACGTATATTTATTGAGTGTAAAACTAAATTATTTTGTTACTTGTTGAAGTACGATGTATGCGAAGTACCTGAGCCAGTAGACATTTTTAAACTGAGATGGCTCGTGGGCGATCGGTCAATGCCTCACTCAGTTCTGTGTTTTTCAGGATGTATTGGATGAAAATCAAGGGTACATCAAGGAAGACAAGGTGGTATTGGAGATTCAAGTGAAAGCAGAAGCTCCAAAGAACATGATGTCAGTTTTATTTTGTATCCATATTTGCAAATTAGGTCTTCCGGCTCTTCTGACTCTGACTTCCGAGCACTTTGCATGTTTTTACTGGCCTTGCCAACCGGACGGACGACTTTTTTAAATATAATAACTCCGTCCGTAACTTTGTTTGCTATTTATTTTCCCATTTATTTTACCTTTATGACGTTTAATACACTGTGATTGTTCGTTAATAAGCAATTAATAATCGGAGCTAGCGAGCGCAGCGAGCTAGCTCTTTTTGGTTCTTCATCGGGGGTCAAACGTGCAAAGAGGGGGTGTTTAATTAAATACCTAGACAATCATTCGACTAAACTACCGGGTAGCATTCTAATACATATTCCGCTAACTTGTTTTAGCTTCTCCAAAAAGAATATTTGAAATCGGTTATGTTTGAAGGAAACTACTTTAAATTTTGAGCGTCGTCCCAAGTTTTTTCTTGTATATATGGCTGGGTATGTGGACAAGGTTTTTGGCAGACCAACAGCTTGCTAGCAAAACGACAGGTGTTTTGCTGCGCGACAGCCTATATATATAGCGACTCTTTCTCTTGCGAGGTATATTGCGGGCGCGCACTAATCTGGTCGTTCTTTGTGTTCCGTGTACGTTTCGAAAATTGATGTGCGTTTATGTGAGAACAAAAGTAGCAATGAATGAAATAAGAATAGTAACTTTATTATTACTTCTTATTTTTCGGAGCTAGCTCGCGCAGCGAGCTAGCTCTTTTTGGTTCTTTATCGGGGGTCAAACGCACAAAGGGAGGGTATTTAATTAAATCAGTGCCCAACTTATCAACTAAACTAACCAAATACCTTCCAGAACCTCAAACCGGGGGTTTCTTTACATTCTCCAAAAAAAATTATCATAATCGGTCTACATTGAAGAAAACTATTGTAAACTTTCAATGCTGTGCTAAGTTTGTATATGCCTGTATGCTTGCATGATTTCTGGACACGACTTTCTCTGATGCAACAAAATTGCGCCTATTGGTGAAACATGATGTGGCTGTTGGTTATATAGGGTTCTCTTCTCATGCGGGACACAACGCGGGCGCGAAAAGACATTGACCGTTCTTTGTGCACACGCTGACTATGATCAGCCCTATGTGGTAATGAATGTTCAAGTGAAATAGAAAATATATGATTAAAGGTTTCCCATTTTCATATGATTTGGTACATATACTAATTGTAATCGTAGTAAATATTAATGAATCATACATAAAATTTACTTCCCGTACTCACCTTTTCACTGCATATGTTCCTTTTATTTTGTTGATTTGTTCACCTCGAGAAACTCGAGAATTCGTGAAATGAATTTTTTGTTTTTTGAATATGATCCCTCACGTAGTAGTGTCTTATTTTATTACTAAACCACACGGCTATCTCCGCCTGAGGCGACTTTCCAATACTGCACAAGCGATACTTCAAATTCAAAGCCTCACAAAAAGGGGCATACTTATATGAAACGTCGGAAACGTATTGTCTATATTATTAAGGTACGGAGAGACTTATTTTGAAGTTGCGAAAAGCTACCATCTTGCACCAAATCCTTGAAACGTAGTATTGATTTCGTTTCCGACATTGTGACAAAAAAAAAATAGGAATACGTTTATTTAGATGCACCGCGCACGATACGAAAAAAAAATTGTACGTTTCAGGGGTTTGGTTTAAGTAGGTCATGGCTTTGCGCATCTTTTTTTATTACGTAAACCTTGGATCACGTTTGGGGAGCTTCATATAAACTTGCAATCGTATAAGCCGTATAAGAAAGTAACTCTACTGTGAGTTGGAACTCACGTTGCGCAAGTTATATTAGAATCAGTTGTTCCGCTTCGGGTATAATGGAGTGCCGCAGCTCAAATAAGAATATTCTCATGTAAAAGAACGACGCGTGTTTTCAATCGTAAAGATTTTCAACTACGTCACAGACGTTTGATAAGTATTCCCTATTTCCATGGTTTCCCTATTATGTAAAACTGTGGAGTTTCCTCAATCTTACATGACATTGGATTGGGAAATTAACGCGTGGACTGAGTAGTGGGTGAACCTATCTAGTGCAGGTACACAGTTTTTTTGTAGGCCAGCCCATATCGTGACCTCTTCATGACCAGCTTTTGACCAAATCCTTATCAAAAACAGTTTTCAACTGGTCATCAAACGGTCGCGAACCAGCCACCACTGTCACCAGTCACCAGTCTCACTAGATGATTAGCGTACATGCGATTGCCCCTAGGAACAAATAAGAAAAAGCCTTGATTGGAAGGCAATATCGGATTCCTACTTCCTACTTCGTGCTCTGCTCCTTGAGATTCTTCAGTTTTGACATACACATACGCTACTGGGGTTTTAGTTTCAACTCCTTCAAAACCCAGATTTTTTGGTTCTGGTGTGACGGTGACGCTGAGGTTTTTCACTTGCTAACAAATTCTTCCAATTTTGCATAGCATATTGTTCAAAGGGTTCTTGTGGGCATGTTTTTGGTCATATTCATATTGTAGTTTCTCGCAGTATGCTGAAATTGAAACGGCCATTTAGGTATTTTGTAGGACATCACGTATAGACTAGTAGGTGTTTCATTTTTGGGTTTCATACAGTTTTGGAACTATTGTGTCAGCCTAGTACTAAAGGAGGCCTTGGCTTGAATATGGTCTAGTTATCTTCTTATAAAGTTGCTATTTCGGATATTTAGAAAAAATATCTGCAAAAAGAGACCAATTTTTATATCGTGAAAAAGAGTTTAAAGTGGGTGTTTTTGGTTCTTTTTTATAAACGGCAAAAAGTGAACAATTCATTACAGTAGAGGCTCGCGGCACTTATTCTTATTCTGTGCAAATTTATTTCTAAAATTCAGAATCGACGAAAGTAAACAGATTCCCTTTGAAACCCCAAAGAAACTTTTACTATTTTACTGATTTTAAGTAAAATAACGCAATTCAAAGCAGAACCAAAAAAATTGCTTTCTTTGGAAGATATCGCTCAATTAAAACGAAATACCAGCCGGTTTTCGAAACGCATCTCAAGTATCTGCATTCTTATGCTGTTATGCTAAGTGGGGTCTATTGGGGTCTATTTTTTATTCTAATTTATGCTCATTTGCATATGAAGTATAAGAAACGCAGGGGTACGTTTCAAAAACCGACCGGTATTTCGCTTTAAAAAAGATAACAAACTGCTATAGACATCCGGTGCCACAACCGTAGTATGTTGTGTAGAATCGACGGCGAACTAGTTTACAACGGTTAGAAAGCAAAAAAATCAATCAAATCAAATCAATGTTCGTGTGAATAAAGAATGAGCTTTTCTTATTGTGCACTTATATGTGGGCAGCGCACAAGCTTCTGTGCTGGCAATTTTTTGGTTCTGCTTTGAATTGCGTTATTTTACTTAAAATCAGTAAAATAGTAAAAGTTTCTTTGGGGTTTCAAAGGGAATCTGTTTACTTTCGTCGATTCTGAATTTTAGAAATAAATTTGCACAGAATAAGAATAAGTGCCGCGAGCCTCTACTGTAATGAATTGTTCACTTTTTGCCGTTTATAAAAAAGAACCAAAAACACCCACTTTAAACTCTTTTTCACGATATAAAAATATGGGATTTAGTATTCATTACGAACGATTATGTGCACTTTTAACTGATATTATTTCTAGCATGAAACATGACGGATATTCCTTTTTTTTGGTACTTTGGTAGGTTAAAAAAACCTTGGGCTTTTCTCAAATGCTGTTTTCCTATTTGGTAGTTTTAGTTTATGTTCCACTAGGATGTAAACTCCTCTGATCTCCATGTTGTTTAGGTCGCGGGAAGAATTCATCCAAGTGATAGATCAATGGTATAAATTGGCAGAATTGCAATTATCAAGGGGCAATATCGACTTGGCAATTGAGGCGAATGCACAAGCAATTGCTTACTGCCGAGTAGGTTTTTCTGCTTATCGCGAGAGAGGTAACATGTGGTTAACAGTTGCTATTGCTAATGATTGCGTTTTGGTTTGTGTGTACTGTAGTACTTTTGACTTACGTCTATTTAGAGTTTATCGAAATAAAACGAGTGTGAAATGAGCCCTGAAATAATAGTATTACGTGATGCCACTTTTCGAAAAGCTTTCAGTTAAAATTGAATAAATACGTTCCTTTGTGTAAGCACCAACGTTTAGTAGACATTTTTCATTTTCGTGTACGCTTCATGTAATTGTAACTGTTGGCTCTTTATACTGTAAGGTTAGGGCGCGTTCGGGTTGCTCTTTCCGAAAGAGAAAGAGGCAAAAACCCCGTTCGGGTTGGACCTTTCCGAAAGGATTTAATGCTTTGTGAAAGTGAAAAGTACAGTACACACTTTCCGTGAACACGCAGGGGTTTTCGTTTTAAGACCTGAATCGATTTAATTGTGCACTGTGCATTTCCTTCCGGACTTGTGCACGTACTGCCATGTGCCTGCGGGCAGGTCGGCGGTCGGGAAAAAAATACAATGCCGAAATTGTGCACAAGTGCGCAGACCGTGCACATTCAAATAAAAAATAAAACCCCTGCGTGTTCAAGGAAAGTGTTTACTGTACGTTTCACTTTCACAAAGCATTAAATCCTTTCGGAAAGGTCCAACCCGAACGGGGTTTTTGCCTCTTTCTCTTTCGGAAAGAGCAACCCGAACGCGCCCTAAGATGTGCGAACCCGAACTTCACTTGCAAACAGAAAAATCGAAAAGAAAGTGTCTAGTGTGTTACCTTTTAGGACAAGGACAAGGAAAGCCTAACGCGATTGAAAGAACAAAAGGATGTGCTTGTCAAGCAGAAACTTGTGCAAAGTATCAAACGCCTGGAGGATGGAGGTATTTTATTTTGTGCTTCGTTCCCTTCTGACATCCAATTGTATATTGTACTGACTAAAAAAAGGAAAATTCTAGCTTTAGTCCTTTGTCCTTTCTTAACATTTGCTTCATTAGCAGTAAGTAAAACTTGTCATAATTCGTAATACAGGATTCCTTTCGTTTGTAGATTGTGATACGGCGAAACAAGAAGAATTGCGGGAGAAACTGAGCGTTCGAGCCGCGATAACGGGTGTGCGAGGAGAGCAGAAGGCAGTGAAGAGGGTCACAGACAAGGCACACGCCGCAATTAAGAAAACTAAGCAGGTGGGATGGTTTTTTTGTTCACGCAAGGTTATTCAGGTTTAATCAGGATACAAACACAAGGTTTGCCTCGTTATTCGTTTGTAATATAAAGTGTTAGTGTACTATCTTTTCGGGTTCGTTTCTGTTTGCAAATTAGCTTGTACACTGTTTGGCTGGTGGGTTCAGTATAATATTTGCGACGACATTTCACCTTTATTTAGAAAAATTAAATGGAGACCATATTTTTAGGGCACGAAGGTGACAACAACGCAACGGAAAGCTGTGACGCAAACACAGACCCAACAGACAACCACGACAACAACGGTAGAGAAAGACACACGGACTCGGACAGAGAGTGAAGAGACGGAAAATCAGAGAGACGACCAGACACCCACTCCTGAGGAGACGGAGGAGAATCAGACACTCGAGGTAGGTTCAAGATTTTGCATTTGCATTAGTTTTGTAGTTTTTATCCTGATTTGCTCAAGTTATAATTTGTATTCATTGACGGGCTTTAGGATTATTTATTTGGCAAAATATTGGAGGTTCAGGATTCGAACGTTGCTATTACTAGTTCTGAAACGACAGATCTTAAATCTGAAATGCTTCAGGAGAGAAATGTGACGCGCAGTCAGACGGGCTCGGAGAGTGATGACCTGGATGCATTCGACTACCAAGAAGACCTGGACTTGTCTGTGGATTCAGTCGATTCTCTGCGAACTATGGACAGTAAGGATTCCATGTTTATGAGTGTTTTCCAAAGTTTATCTTCTTTCTTGAATTCCGTTGAGGTTGAGTGTTCCGTTGACTTGGATGTTGGGTAGAATGGGTATCACTTCACTTGGGATGCTTATTTTTTTGTTGCCTTCCAGTCTTCCTGCCCCGTCGTACAATGACTCAAGAGCGTGATGGTTCGATCTCGTCACTGGAAATGGCCAACGACAATGGAGAAAATTGCTCGGTAAGGAGTAAATTAGGCTATATTACTAAGGTTCTCTGTCTGTACTCTCTACCAAGGTCTCTCCCTATGTCTCGTAATAGTTTGACCTCACTTTGTATTTTTAATTACAGTTAATTTTTACGGTTGATGCTTCTGCTACTGTATATTTGTGTATTATAAAGACTCTTGAGTTTTGTTTTGCTTTTCACACATGTAGATGTAGTTTGAAGGCATGCGAGACTATAGCCATATGATGCTTTTCGTGTGTTCTTATATACAGTGCATTAAAACACGATTGATGCGTTGCATGTATATTTGGTCCCTTGTGAGTGTACTGCGTTGTGAAGCGTGGTATCTTAGGGTCACCTTTTGAGATGTGTTAATTACAGATCCTCAATAAACCTTTATATATATTACCTTGACGATTGATTGCCTTTGTTCAGGTGGAAACTTCTGACTCTGGCTGCCAAACGGAGGCCACCCTTCTGCCCAATCCAGTACGACTTCCACTCCCACCGCACCCAATTGGCACAGGGGCGGGAACCAAAAGGAGCAGTGTCAGCGAGCAGAATTCCATTGTTGAACAGCTGAGGGTACATTGATTGTTTATTGTAATTGGATATCAACTTGTTATGCAAATTATTGACACTGAGTGATACTGTGTTTGTGTTACTTTCGGTTTAGTGAAAAAAAAATAAACATATTCAAACCCTATATGCTCGCGGAATACAAGTATTATTATAGATTTTTTGTACCCTTTATTTGCAGAATTCCCTTTCGATGAGAGGTCAAGATTCGGACTCTGCGTGGAAACAATTGAGCAATTCGGACTGGAAGGTTTGTTGATGTTGAGATTTATTTATCTTTTGTATACTATTATTTGTTTTTCTGTGCTAGTGAAGTGTGGCTTGTTCAATTGTCTTTCACACTGCCTACTAAATGATCACTGTACTTGACCACTTTCTACGATTAGCGGGGAACAAACCTGGTCGTTAACTAGGAAAGGTATATTCGAAAAGTCTTCCTGTTTATTAGTTTATTTATGATACGTCTAACGTCTATGATATCGCTTCCGCTTCGAGCTCGAGCGTTTTTTACTTTACTTTGGTAATTAGCTCACCGTCACCGGATGGCGATGTCACCTAGGTTCTATTTTTTTCTGTTAAAAAGTGTATTAATGCAAGTGATCCAGATATTTTTCCCATGAATTGTATGTGTACGTAATAAATTATTATATTATTATTAATTATAGGTGGAACAATTGGAATTCAAATTCGAAGTGGATGACAAGTTGAAGGTGGAGATTCCTGACCGACAGGCACTCGAGTCCTGTTTGAAGGACATTGCATCTTTCATGGATGAGGGGAAGGTACTTCTTTGGCCTTGGGCCTTGGCCTATCACTAAGATTACTTAGTACCAATGCCTTCCTTACTCGTAGAAAGCTAGTTATTAGCTCGGCTTCTCGGCTAGCAAAGCAGTGTACTTTAAGCGCGTTATGCTTTCCGTTACGTTAGTCCGCTACCGTAACCCCAACCATATGGTTGGAGTTTTATGATACCTAGTTGTGATCTAATACTTTACTTAGTTTTGTGATTGGTAATGTGATAACAGAGTCTATTTGTTTGGTAGGTTAGGTTTAGCGCGTGCAGTCTGTATTAATTGGCTCATCACTACCATTTACCACTTAAAATTGCAGAAAGAGAGCAACGAGCAGGTGATAAAGTTGCTTACGCAACTTCAAGAATCCGCCGGAAGTCCGCATGGAACTGAGGTGGGATTTTTTATGATTTTGTATTTTGTAATATCGGCTGTTGTTGTCCGAAAGTGACCATGAGCTTGTCTGGACTGTGATTGTGATGCTAACCTCGTATTTTTTCGCTCTTCTCAGCCGTAGTACGTATCCTTCACTTCAGTACTTCAGTCATACTGAGTTAGTAGAATGAGTTCTCTAAAAAAATCTGGCTTCTTACATAGCTGGCCCTCTTAGGAACGGAACAGTATATGGTGTTGATGTTTTTTGTTGTACGTATCCTTGTATTTTATTTTTGGTTTCAATTAAAGATTTATATAAAATTAATCTTCTCTTGGGGATTGGATCTGATTAATATTTTTCTAGGAGTGCATTGCTTCTGTTGTTGCCTCACACGTTGCAACGCTGAACTGCCGCAAGGTCATAAAGCAGGTATGTATATTTTTTTTTATGATTAATATGTGGTAGTACTGGGAATATACCATTATAGAGCTGATGCAGCTCGTTTTTTCTTGCATTTGATATGATAGAATGATCTAATGTACATTTTTTTTTAGTGATTTATTCGAAATGGTATTTGTAAAGTGATCAAGCGCTTTCGTAGGCTTTTTCTACGAAACGTGAAACACGCATCCATGACATGACATTTTTTATCATGTTTTTAGATGGAAGATTTTCTATGCACCGCGGAGAACTTGTTCAAGAACGAAAGTATGACGAGCACGTGGCATTTGCTTAAGAAGGGGTACGTTTTTTGCCAGATTACGATTTACGATTTCCAAGGTGAATTTAGAAATTTCAAACCCGCGTGTGCTAGTTAGTATAAAATGAAATGTAAAGTGAACATATTTGGAGTAAGAGTTGAAACGACTACCCTAAGATAAAGTGAAACTTTTTGGGGTGAGTGATCAGTGACACTACCCTTACAATTAGATAAAAAAAAATCAATTTTTATATAAGAAAAACTTGCGTACTTTTTGTGTATAAATAAAGACTATTTTTAGGCCGCATAATTTTTTCAATTATTTTAGTTTGGCTGCTGAGATGAAAGAACTATCACGGAAAAAGAAGAGCAAAACGGCAGTTCAAGGTTAGTGTATTCTTTATTCTTCTTGTTTACTTTTTTTTCTTTTATGTGAGTTGGATTATAATAAATGAGGACTGGTTGCAATGTAACGACTATTTGCCTGTGGTTTTCATGTGAACGTCGCTACGTACAACTACACTGTTCTAAGAAATTAAAATAGCTATTTCATATTATTTCTAGTAATTTGTTATCTCGTAGTTTATAGGTTAATAGGTTAGAAAGTTTTATGCATAGTATACACCCGTGCCTAACAGGTTTATTTTTTTATTTTCTCACCGTATTCTTTATTTTGTGTAGCAGCTGATGGTGACGCGGTGGACTCGTCTTCGACCTCTTCTGAGTGTGACAGCGAAGAAAGGGACCTCGGGTCGTTGAGTGCCGAGATGGAGATCTTCAGTGAGGGCGAGGAGGAGGAGCACCAGCTGCACAAACTGGAGAGTGGAGATGCTCCCCGGGTAAGTGTCTGGATATAAATATCTTACCTCCCTGTCCTCTCTTTTTTCGTTAAGGAGTCTAGAGTAGAGAGTCGCATCATTAAATTTTTTCCACTTTCCAACAGACAGTTTAGAAACTTTGGTAAAGGGCAATGACATTTCCAAACTTAGTTTGTTACCAATTGAATTAAAAATATTATGATTCAAAGTGTTTAGTTAACTGCTGCCGCTCGAGGGAAGAACGATGTGGTGGGCACAATGCGAACTATGGCCACCCGAGAACTCTGCAATTTCAACCATTCAATGGGACGTGCCATGGACGCGCTGCAACATCTCAACTGTATGGTTCAGACGCTGAATGAGGGACTTGTCAAATACGATACCAAAAAGTGGGTTTGAATGTTCAACTCGTCATTGTTTTTTTTAAGTTTCTATGCGTTTGGTGTGAGGTAATTACGCGTTGAACGCAGACTTGGCTACACGATGTGACGTGTGTAGGGAAAAGATGTTATTCAATAAATGCATACAGATGGTGAGATATGACCATCCAAATGCATGTTAACTTTATGTAAGTGGTGTACCATATGTACCACCAAGCTATATGCTGCAACATTTTTACGAGGTGGTGAAACATTGATCTTTAACTATTGGATGATATATCGAGTGTGTTATAATTATCATGGTGCATGTATTTGAGCTGATCATGTGATTATAAAATGTAAGGCTACAGACGTACAGGCTGCGTTTGCTTTTATTCTAAGCTAGTACCTAAGAAGCTAACATCACTTTGAACAGTCGTATATCTTTTCCCTCCCCATACGAAGTGTGAGACCCTGTTTGATCACTATATAAATTGTGTTTCCACTTCAGATTGGCTAGCACGTTGTGTGGACATCGTGATATCCAAGCAAAACTCCTTTCCACCGAGGCGTCTCTGCATGAAGAGAAGACTGTTCACAACAGCACAAAGAGGGTGTTAAGCGAGTTACAGGTGAGTATTGGGCATATGAGGATCTGTTTTTCATTGCCTTTTGTATGGACTTGTTGGATGGATATACTTGTTTGTGTGAATTTCCTTATTGGGAGATCGTCGAACATTTTTTTTCTTTGTCATGTATTTTTGTGATCTTTCTTTCAGAACCAAGTGGTTGACCTGAAGAACCAGCTGGCTAAAAAGATGAAGGAAAAGACGAACGAGCTGAAGAGACTTGAGAAGAAGGTTGGTGAAATTTTTCTTTCATTCTCATTTTATTCCTTCCGGATGTTTTTTGCCTAAAAGCAAAACCGTCGTGTAGGTTTGAAATCTTCGTAAGTTTAGTTCCAAGTTCGTATGGCGTAAAGCGTAAGTGTCAGTCCATATGTCTGTAGACCGTGTGCTTCCGATGTTAATTGTGTATATTCAGTCGTCCAAGGATGACAATCGAATCTCCGAACTAATCGCCGAGAAGACGGATCTTGAGGACAAGTGCGTGTTTTATCATTTTGTTTTTGCCAATTATAAGGACTTGGCTATTTATCGAGATCATTCCCATACTGTTGAGGGAGTTGATAGGAGTAAGGAGATGAGTACGGTTGTTGATTTTTAGGATGAAAGCATTGCGCAAGGAATTGGACGCCGTCAAGAAATCGCACACCGAGGAAACACGCAAACTGAAGAGAGAGAAAGAAAAGGAGACGGAGACAGTGAAGAGAATGGAGACGGAGATGACACACAGAGAGCAGGAGCGAGAGAGGTGAGGGGGCAACTACAAGGTTTTAAAAGTTTTAAAAGCCTTTAGATTTAAAAGTGGCTAATCAGTCAACATTTTTCAGAGAGCTAGCTAAACAGGAAACGAAGGTTCGTCAGCTGCAAACCGAGCTTGAATCGAGAACAAAAGAGGTGAAAGCTGCCGAGACAAAAGAACGCAACACGACTGCCCTACTACAGCAGACAAGAACACAGGCCAAGGAGAAGATCCGCACACTTGAGGTAGGGAATTACTATTATAAAGGGGATGTTTTTGTAGGGTATTGTTCGGCAATATAGTGCTAGTACTTAGTATTACTACTTTGGCCTGGTTAACCATGATTACTTTTTCTGAGTTTGTGTGCAACTGCTTACGAAATGTGTAATATGGACTGCTTTTTTGTACTTTTCATCCTGATGTAACCCTGAACCTGAACCTGAACCTGAAGCTATGAATGTATCTTCTTTAGGCGACCGTGATGGAGAGACAACTGGCCGGCATAAGTGCTCTGTGGGAAAGGGTGCACTCGGATAGTGCACGGGAAGTGAGTTTTTTTCATTGAGTTCGTGTATCTGGCTTTATTTTTCATTGAGTTATCTATGTGTATTTTTCATTGAGTTTGTGTATCTTGCTTCTGGTATATTTCTTTGTATTTTTGTTAATTTTGGTTCTAAAACTGACTTCAATTTCGTATTGAGCTTACTTATTTTTAATAATCTAGGCTCTGGAATTGGAGGATTTGGTTGAGAAGTGTTCCTCCTCGGGGGACACTGACCTTCTTGCCCGCATCTCGCAGAGTGCCTCCGAATGGAAGGCCTATGCGGAGACGTCGGCCGCCAAGCTGAACGCCCTCAAAGAGGAATGGACTCCCGTGATTGAATCCACCAAGAAGGGCGAGAAACCGGGAACTAGTGTTCAGGTTCGAACTTGGATATCTGTTTGTTATAACTTGGTGCATTATTAGACTAGGTTTCTTGGTTGTTTAGACTAATCTTCCGTGCCTTTCCTAAGATTTTAACCGTGTACCGCCTGGGTATTGCTTTGCTTCATAGATTTCGTAGTGATGTTTATCACCATTGCCTATTTACAGGCTAGCGCTCCCGGTCCTTTCCCGAGCACTGTGCGACCCTCTGCCGCCCCGGCTGCCCCATCTCCGGGAGTGATTGGTCAAGCAAGGGGAAATGGAACAAATACGCCTTCACAGAATAACTCGAATAATTCCTTCTCGCGGGCCCCTTCACCTCCGGCAATTGAGAAGAACCGAATGGCTCCTATAGGTTGGTTGAGAGAGAGAGAGGAAAGGGAGAGAGGAGAGAGATAGAGGTTCACGTTCGATAGCAGGTTCGCAGTGATGATTGTGAAAGCCTGTAGTTTTCCCACAACTCCAACCTTTGCAACGTGGGTCTGATCTGATGCTTGATCGAACTAGTTCTAGGTGCTTTTCCGATGTGGAAATATGTAGAACCACGAACCAGGAGCACATTAGTGAAAAGTGAATAGTTGTAATTAATTTAATGTTTATTCAGGCTCTCGTCCAACTGCAACAGTGGCTCCTCACACCCCACAGACGTATGCTGTGAATGGTGAACTCCCGATGGGCACTTCGTGTGGAGGCCCAGGCCCAGGTCGAAATGGAATGTCCGTTTTCTCGGAGGGCCAATCGATGAACCAGTGGTCAACATGGCAGAGGTTTGTATTTGAGTTTTTACATTGCGGGTCTCGTTTTTTCAATACTTCTGGATTTTGTGGTCGTCGCCTATCGTCGCTGGTATTTGACATGCCTTGTTGCTTCTTTTAGCAGTAGGGCCTCCAAAATAGTCCAATACAGTGTTCGTTGTTCTGCCCGTTTTGCTGTGAGATGATTAATATAATTTTCTTTCCAGTCCGCTTGGAGGCGTTCTCGGTGGTAACGACGGCGTCGGTGGAGGTCGTCCCCTTTTTGGTGAAACGCCAAGCTGGGAGCGGTACTCTCAACCCCCGCAACAGCCAAATATGCAACATCAACAACCTATGCCTCCTTCGTCAATGCCTTCTCATTCTCACCCGCAGCACGGACCGGGCCAGCCCACCTCGCAAATGCCCCCGGTGACGGGCCTGCAAGGGTATCCTCAGTGGGCGAATCCCCAACCTCACCAACAACAGGTGGGGAGTTGTGTTTTGGAAGACAAATAGTTATTTACTTTCACTCGCATTATTCTCGGGAAATTTAGCCCTTGCGTTATCCTGCTCTTATGAGCACTTTGTTTGTGAACCTTGTTGTTTGTTTTTAAAACTATATATTAAACCAGATGGAGGCAGCCTTGACAGTCTCCATTGGTGAACCATCCGTAGTTGATAATCTACTTGGGAAGTCAAAGAGGCTTAGCAAGCAAATACGGAACTTTTTTTTATTTGTGTCAGCGTGGAACGTTTTTCTATTTAGGCTCAGGTCCAGACACCTCCCCCAGGATGGCCCCATCAGCCTCCGCACACCCAACAGAGAGGTCCGGCACCAAACCAGCCTTTTTTCAAGGGATCGTTCATCCATTAGTAGGACTGTGTGTTCACCATCAGTCCTTACAGGTCTGCGCCACACCCCCATGTTCAGGCTAGAGGCAGAGTCCCCATTTGCCCCACTACCACTTCAGCTTATATCCCTTCTTCCCTACAGTTGTTCCTAAGAGATTTGCATCATTCCTCGTAATTGGCTCCTCCTACTGCTATGCTCTTTTGGCCACATATCTGCTAATTTTGGGTCCAGGATTTGTCGATATTCGGTGTTGAACTTTTTTTTTATAGCTGTAGATCCAGTGCATGTGTTTTCAATTCAGACCATAATTTTTCCCCCAGTATAGCAAATTCCCGAATTTTATAGTAGTTTCTGAGTTGCTCGCGGCTAACCTTATTCTCTATTCGTTTTCCGTTCTTTGTTATCATAGTGTTAATTGTGCACAGGCTGATAGCGTCTGTGGTGTCTGTCCTTTAGTTCTAGAGTTCTCTGAGAAGAGTTTTCCTGCTTTCTTTGTTTTTTTCCAAGTTTGTGTATCAGAAGTGTTCGATGAACTTGAACGTTTGGGTTTTCATTTTTCATTCTTTTTCTTCTAAGTTTTCCTTTTATATAGAGAATCCTTTTTATTGTCGATTTTCTTTTCTACCTTATAGATTCATTCACCCCCTTCTCGCTTTATTGTTTTCAGCTACACAAGTTTATTGAACAGTTGCGAGAACTAATAAATGAGTTTTACTGCAATTCCGATTTTTTTGCTGTTTGGGTATTTTCCCGGCGTTTACTGTGCGGGCGACCGCTTTTCCCGTTTCAGGCCATAGTTACACATCTTTTTATAAAAAAGACTGATTTGCGGAAACGGTGCAAACCATGGCGGTATTTTTATGCGCTGAAGAAGTTTCTAGTCATGGTGTTATCTTGTAACAGAAATACAGAAATGAGATCTTAATAGCCAGGAATATCTTGCCACAGGGTTTTATGACCTAAAACACACTGTGTCGAGATCTTTATAGCCAGGAATATCTTGCCACAGGGTTTTGTGACCAAAAACACACTGTGTCGAGATCTTTACAGCCAGGAATATCTTGCCACACGGTTTTATGACCTAAAACACACGGTGTCGAGATCTTTATAGCCAGGAATATCTTGCCACAGGGTTTTGTGACCTAAAACACACTGTGTCGAGATCTTTATAGCCAGGAATATCTTGCCACAGGGTTTTATGACCTAAAACACACTGTGTCGAGATCTTTACAGCCAGGAATATCTTGCCACAGGGTTTTATGATCTACCATACACTGTGTCGAGATCTTTATAGCCAGGAATATCTTGCCACAGGGTTTTATGACCTAAAACACACTGTGTCGAGATCTTTATAGCCAGGAATATCTTGCCACACGGTTTTATGACCTAAAACACACTGTGTCGAGTCTTTATAGACAGGAATATCTTGCCACAGGGTTTTATGATCTACCATACACTGTGTCGAGATCTTTACAGCCAGGAATATCTTGCCACAGGGTTTTATGACCTACCATACACTGTGTCGAGATCTTTACAGCCAGGAATATCTTGCCACAGGGTTTTATGACCTAAAACACACTGTGTCGAGATCTTTACAGCCAGGAATATCTTGCCACACGGTTTTATGATCTAAAACACACTGTGTCGAGATCTTTACAGCCTAATATCTTGCCACAGGTTTTTATGACCAAAAACACACTGTGTCGAGATCTTTATACCAGGAATATCTTGCCACAGGGTTTTGTGACCAAAAACACTGTGTCGAGATCTTTACGGCCAGGAATATCTTCTTGCCACAACGTTTATATGACCAAAAACCACTGTGTCGAGATCTTTATAGCCAATATCTTGCCACAGGGTTTTTGTGACCTAAAACACACTGTGTCGAGATCTTTATAGCCAGGAATATCTTGCCACAGGGTTTTATGACCTAAAACACACTGTGTCGAGATCTTTATAGCCAGGAATATCTTGCCACAGGGTTTTAGTGACCAAAAACACACTGTGTCGAGATCTTTATAGCCAGGAATATCTTGCCACACGGTTTTATGACCTAAAACTCACTGTGTCGAGATCTTTATAGACAGGAATATCTTGCCACAGGGTTTTATGACCTACCATACACTGTGTCGAGATCTTTACAGCCAGGAATATCTTGCCACAGGGTTTTATGACCTAAAACACACTGTGTCGAGATCTTTACAGCCAGGAATATCTTGCCACAGGGTTTTATGACCTAAAACACACTGTGTCGAGATCTTTACAGCCAGGAATATCTTGCCACACGGTTTTATGACCTAAAACACACTGTGTCGAGATCTTTATAGCCAGGAATATCTTGCCACACGGTTTTATGACCTAAAACACACTGTGTCGAGATCTTTATAGACAGGAATATCTTGCCACAGGGTTTTATGACCTACCATACACTGTGTCGAGATCTTTACAGCCAGGAATATCTTGCCACAGGGTTTTATGACCTAAAACACACTGTGTCGAGATCTTTACAGCCAGGAATATCTTGCCACACGGTTTTATGATCTAAAACACACTGTGTCGAGATCTTTATAGCCAGGAATATCTTGCCACAGGGTTTTATGACCAAAAACACACTGTGTCGAGATCTTTATAGCCAGGAATATCTTGCCACAGGGTTTTATGACCAAAAACACACTGTGTCGAGATCTTTATAGCCAGGAATATCTTGCCACGGGTTTTGACCAAAAACACACTGTGTCGAGATCTTTACAGCCAGGACTCTCTTGCCACACGGTTTTATGACCACCAACAACACTGTGTCGAGATCTTTATAGCCAGGAATATCTTGCCACAGGGTTTTTGTGACCTAAAAACACTGTGTCGAGATCTTTATAGCCAGGAATATCTTGCCACACACGGTTTTATGACCTAAAACCACACTGTGTCGAGATCTTTACAGCCAGGAATATCTTGCACACAGGTTTTGTGACCAAAAACACACTGTGTCGAGATCTTTATAGCCAGGAATATCTTGCCACAGGGTTTTATGACCTAAACACACTGTGTCGAGATCTTATACAGCCAGGAATATCTTGCCACAGGTTTTATGACCAAAAACACACTGTGTCGAGATCTTTATAGCCATGAATATCTTGCCACAGGGTTTTTGTGACCTAAAACACACTGTGTCGAGATCTTTATCCAGGAATATCTTGCCACAGGGTTTTATGACCTAAAACACACTGTGTCGAGATCTTTAGGCCAGGAATATCTTGCCACAGGGTTTTATGACCAAAAACACACTGTGTCGAGATCTTTATAGCCAGGAATATCTTGCCACAGGTTTATGACCTAAAACACACTGTGTCGAGATCTTTATAGCCAGGAATAATCTTGCAACAGGGTTTTATGACCAAAAACACACTGTGTCGAGATCTTTATAGCCAGGAATAGCCAGGATATCTGAAATCTTGCCACAGGGTTTTGTGACCAAAAACACACTGTGTCGAGATCTTTTCAGCCAGAATATCTTGCCACAGGTTTTTGACCAAAACACACTGTGTCGAGATCTTTATAGCCAGGATATCTTGCCACAGGGTTTTGGTGACCTAAAACACACTGTGTCGAGATCTTACAGCCAGGAATATCTTGCCACAGGGTTTTTGACACTGTGTCGAGATCTTTATAGCCAGTATCTTGCCAACGTTTTATGACCTAAAACACACTGTGTCGAGATCTTTACAGCCAGGAATATCTTGCCACAGGGTTTTATGACCTAAAAAACACTGTGTCGAGATCTTTATAGCCAGGAATATCTTGCCACAGGGTTTTATACCTTGCCACGGTTTTTTTGATCTTTATAGCCAGGAATATCTTGCCACACGGTTTTATGACCTAAAACACACTGTGTCGAGATCTTTACAGCCAGGAATATCTTGCCACCGGTTTTTAACAGTTGCACTGTGTCGAGATTTTATGGAATATCTTGCCACAAGGGTTTTGTGACCTAAAAACACTGTGTCGAGATCTTTATAGCCAGAATATCTTGCCACTGAAAAACACTGTGTCGAGATCTTTATAGCCAGGAATATTGCACAGGTTTTTGTGACCTAAAACACACTGTGTCGAGATCTTTATAGCCAGGAATATCTTGCCACAGGGTTTTATGACCTAAAACACACTGTGTCGAGATCTTTACAGCCAGGAATATCTTGCCACAGGGTTTTTGTGACCAAAAACACACTGTGTCGAGATCTTTATAGCCAGGAATATCTTGCCACAGGGTTTTATGACCTAAAACACACTGTGTCGAGATCTTTATAGCCAGGAATATCTTGCCACAGGGTTTTATGACCTAAAACACACTGTGTCGAGATCTTTATAGCCAGGAATATCTTGCCACAGGGTTTTGTGACCTAAAACACACTGTGTCGAGATCTTTATAGCCAGGAATATCTTGCCACACGGTTTTATGACCTAAAACACACTGTGTCGAGATCTTTATAGCCAGGAATATCTTGCCACAGCGTTTTGTGACCTAAAACACACTGTGTCGAGATCTTTACAGCCAGGAATATCTTGCCACAGGGTTTTATGACCTAAAACACACTGTGTCGAGATCTTTTAGCCAGGAATATCTTGCCACACGGTTTTATGACCTAAAACACACTGTGCGAGATCTTTATAGCCAGGAATATCTTGCCACAGGTTTTTTAACACTTGACTGCCACAAAAACACACTGTGTCGAGATCTTTATAGCCAGGAATATCTTGCCACAGGGTTTTGTGACCAAAAACACACTGTGTCGAGATCTTTATAGCCAGGAATATCTTGCCACACGGGTTTTATGACCTAAAACACACTGTGTCGAGATCTTTATAGCCAGGAATATCTTGCCACAGGGTTTTATGACCTACAAACACACTGTGTCGAGATCTTTATAGCCAGGAATATCTTGCCACACGGTTTTATGACCTAAAACACACTGTGTCGAGATCTTTATAGCCAGGAATATCTTGCCACAGGGTTTTATGACTCTAAAACACTGTGTCGAGATCTTTACAGCCAGGAATATCTTGCCACAGGGTTTTATGACCTAAAACACACTGTGTCGAGATCTTTATAGCCAGGAATATCTTGCCACAGGGTTTTTTATGACCTAAAACACACTGTGTCGAGATCTTTACAGCCAGGAATATCTTGCCACAGGGTTTTTTGTGACCAAAAACACACTGTGTCGAGATCTTTATAGCCAGGAATATCTTGCCACAGGGTTTTATGACCTAAAACACACTGTGTCGAGATCTTTATAGCCAGGAATATCTTGCCACAGGGTTTTGTGATGACCTAAAACACACTGTGTCGAGATCTTTATAGCCAGGAATATCTTGCCACAGGGTTTTATGACCTAAAAAACACACTGTGTCGAGATCTTTATAGCCAGGAATATCTTGCCACAGGGTTTTGTGACCAAAAACACACTGTGTCGAGATCTTTACAGCCAGGAATATCTTGCCCACAGGGTTTTATGACCTAAAACACACTGTGTCGAGATCTTTATAGCCAGGAATATCTTGCCACAGGGTTTTATGACCAGGGAATATCTTGCCACAGGTTTTATGACCTAAAACACACTGTGAGATCTTTATAGCCAGGAATATCTTGCCACAGGGTTTTATGACCTAAAACACACTGTGTCGAGATCTTTACAGCCAGGAATATCTTGCCACACGGTTTTATGATGACCTAAAACACACTGTGTCGAGATCTTTATAGCCAGGAATATCTTGCCACAGGGTTTTATGACCTAAAACACACTGTGTCGAGATCTTTATAGCCAGGAATATCTTGCCACAGGGTTTTATGACCTAAAACACACTGTGTCGAGATCTTTATAGCCAGGAATCTTGCCACAGGGTTTTTATGACCTAAAACACACTGTGTCGAGATCTTTATAGCCAGGAATATCTTGCCACAGGGTTTTTATGACCTAAAACACACTGTGTCGAGATCTTTATAGCCAGGAATATCTTGCCACAGGGTTTTATGACCTAAAACACACTGTGTCGAGATCTTTATAGCCAGGAATATCTTGCCACAGGGTTTTATGACCTAAAACACACTGTGTCGAGATCTTTATAGCCAGGAATATCTTGCCACAGGGTTTTATGACCTAAAACACACTGTGTCGAGATCTTTATAGCCAGGAATATCTTGCCACAGGGTTTTATGACCTAAAACACACTGTGTCGAGATCTTTACAGCCAGGAATATCTTGCCACAGGGTTTTTGCCACATGCCACAGGGTTTTATGACCTAAAACACACTGTGTCGAGATCTTTATAGCCAGGAATATCTTGCCACAGGGTTTTATGACCAAAAACACACTGTGTCGAGATCTTTATAGCCAGGAATATCTTGCCACAGGGTTTTGTGACCAAAAACACACTGTGTCGAGATCTTTACAGCCAGGAATATCTTGCCACACGGTTTTATGATGACCTAAAACACACTGTGTCGAGATCTTTATAGCCAGGAATATCTTGCCACAGGTTTTTTGTGACCTAAAACACACTGTGTCGAGATCTTTATAGCCAGGAATATCTTGCCACAGGGTTTTATGACCTAAAACACACTGTGTCGAGATCTTTATAGCCAGGAATATCTTGCCACAGGGTTTTATGACCTAAAACACACTGTGTCGAGATCTTTATAGCCAGGAATATCTTGCCACAGGGTTTTATGACCTAAAACACACTGTGTAGAGATCTTTATAACCAGGAATATCTTGCCACAGGGTTTTATGATCTACCATACACTGTGTCGAGATCTTTATAGCCAGGAATATCTTGCCACAGGGTTTTGTGACCTAAAACACACTGTGTCGAGATCTTTATAGCCAGGAATATCTTGCCACACGGTTTTATGACCTAAAACACACTGTGTCGAGATCTTTATAGACAGGAATATCTTGCCACAGGGTTTTATGACCTACCATACACTGTGTCGAGATCTTTACAGCCAGGAATATCTTGCCACAGGGTTTTATGACCAAAACACACTGTGTCGAGATCTTTACAGCCAGGAATATCTTGCCACAGGGTTTTATGACCTAAAACACACTGTGTCGAGATCTTTACAGCCAGGAATATCTTGCCACACGGTTTTATGATCTAAAACACACTGTGTCGAGATCTTTACAGCCAGGAATATCTTGCCACAGGGTTTTATGACCAAAAACACACTGTGTCGAGATCTTTATAGCCAGGAATATCTTGCCACAGGGTTTTGTGACCAAAAACACACTGTGTCGAGATCTTTACAGCCAGGAATATCTTGCCACACGGTTTTATGACCTAAAACACACTGTGTCGAGATCTTTATAGCCAGGAATATCTTGCCACAGGGTTTTGTGACCTAAAACACACTGTGTCGAGATCTTTATAGCCAGGAATATCTTGCCACAGGGTTTTATGACCTAAAACACACTGTGTCGAGATCTTTATAGCCAGGAATATCTTGCCACAGGGTTTTATGACCTAAAACACACTGTGTCGAGATCTTTACAGCCAGGAATATCTTGCCACACGGTTTTATGACCAAAAACACACTGTGTCGAGATCTTTATAGCCAGGAATATCTTGCCACAGGGTTTTATGACCTAAAACACACTGTGTCGAGATCTTTATAGCCAGGAATATCTTGCCACAGGGTTTTATGACCAAAAACACACTGTGTCGAGATCTTTATAGCCAGGAATATCTTGCCACAGGGTTTTATGACCTAAAACACACTGTGTCGAGATCTTTACAGCCAGGAATATCTTGCCACACACGGTTTTTATGACCTAAAACACACTGTGTCGAGATCTTTATAGCCAGGAATATCTTGCCACAGGGTTTTATGACCTAAAACACACTGTGTCGAGATCTTTATAGCCAGGAATATCTTGCCACAGGGTTTTATGACCTAAAACACACTGTGTCGAGATCTTTATAGCCAGGAATATCTTGCCACAGGGTTTTTTTATGACCTAAAACACACTGTGTCGAGATCTTTATAGCCAGGAATATCTTGCCACAGGGTTTTATGACCTAAACACACTGTGTCGAGATCTTTACAGCCAGGAATATCTTGCCACAGGGTTTTATGACCTAAAACACACTGTGTCGAGATCTTTATAGCCAGGAATATCTTGCCACAGGGTTTTTATGACCTAAAACACACTGTGTCGAGATCTTTATAGCCAGGAATATCTTGCCACACGGGTTTTATGACCTAAAACACACTGTGTCGAGATCTTTATAGCCAGGAATATCTTGCCACAGGGTTTTTTTATGACCTAAAACACACTGTGTCGAGATCTTTACAGCCAGGAATATCTTGCCACAGGGTTTTTATGACCTAAAACACTGTGTCGAGATCTTTACAGCCAGGAATATCTTGCCACAGGGTTTTATGACCTAAAACACACTGTGTCGAGATCTTTACAGCCAGGAATATCTTGCCACAGGGTTTTATGACCTAAAACACACTGTGTCGAGATCTTTATAGCCAGGAATATCTTGCCACAGGGTTTTATGACCTAAAAACACACTGTGTCGAGATCTTTACAGCCAGGAATATCTTGCCACAGGGTTTTATGACCTAAAACACACTGTGTCGAGATCTTTACAGCCAGGAATATCTTGCCACAGGGTTTTATGACCTAAAACACACTGTGTCGAGATCTTTATAGCCAGGAATATCTTGCCACAGGGTTTTATGACCTAAAACACACTGTGTCGAGATCTTTACAGCCAGGAATATCTTGCCACAGGGTTTTGTGACCAAAAACACACTGTGTCGAGATCTTTACAGCCAGGAATATCTTGCCACACGGTTTTATGACCAAAAACACACTGTGTCGAGATCTTTATAGCCAGGAATATCTTGCCACAGGGTTTTATGACCTAAAACACACTGTGTCGAGATCTTTACAGCCAGGAATATCTTGCCACAGGGTTTTATGACCTAAAACACACTGTGTCGAGATCTTTATAGCCAGGAATATCTTGCCACAGGGTTTTATGACCTAAAACACACTGTGTCGAGATCTTTATAGCCAGGAATATCTTGCCACAGGGTTTTATGACCTAAACACACTGTGTCGAGATCTTTATAGCCAGGAATATCTTGCCACACGTTTTGTGACCTAAAACACACTGTGTCGAGATCTTTACAGCCAGGAATATCTTGCCACAGGGTTTTATGACCTAAAACACACTGTGTCGAGATCTTTATAGCCAGGAATATCTTGCCACAGGGTTTTATGACCTAAAACACACTGTGTCGAGATCTTTATAGCCAGGAATATCTTGCCACAGGGTTTTATGATCTACCATACACTGTGTCGAGATCTTTATAGCCAGGAATATCTTGCCACAGGGTTTTATGACCTAAAACACACTGTGTCGAGATCTTTACAGCCAGGAATATCTTGCCACAGGGTTTTATGACCTAAAACACACTGTGTCGAGATCTTTATAGCCAGGAATATCTTGCCACAGGGTTTTATGACCTAAAACACACTGTGTCGAGATCTTTATAGCCAGGAATATCTTGCCACAGGGTTTTATGACCTAAAACACACTGTGTCGAGATCTTTATAGCCAGGAATATCTTGCCACAGGGTTTTATGACCTACCATACACTGTGTCGAGATCTTTACAGCCAGGAATATCTTGCCACAGGGTTTTATGACCTAAAACACACTGTGTCGAGATCTTTACAGCCAGGAATATCTTGCCACAGGGTTTTATGACCTAAAACACACTGTGTCGAGATCTTTACAGCCAGGAATATCTTGCCACAGGGTTTTATGACCTAAAACACACTGTGTCGAGATCTTTACAGCCAGGAATATCTTGCCACAGGGTTTTATGACCTAAAACACACTGTGTCGAGATCTTTATAGCCAGGAATATCTTGCCACAGGGTTTTATGACCTAAAACACACTGTGTCGAGATCTTTACAGCCAGGAATATCTTGCCACAGGGTTTTATGACCTAAAACACACTGTGTCGAGATCTTTATAGCCAGGAATATCTTGCCACAGGGTTTTGTGACCTAAAACACACTGTGTCGAGATCTTTACAGCCAGGAATATCTTGCCACAGGGTTTTATGACCTAAAACACACTGTGTCGAGATCTTTATAGCCAGGAATATCTTGCCACAGGGTTTTATGACCTAAAACACACTGTGTCGAGATCTTTACAGCCAGGAATATCTTGCCACAGGGTTTTATGACCTAAAACACACTGTGTCGAGATCTTTACAGCCAGGAATATCTTGCCACAGGGTTTTATGACCAAAACACACTGTGTCGAGATCTTTATAGCCAGGAATATCTTGCCACAGGGTTTTATGACCTAAAACACACTGTGTCGAGATCTTTACAGCCAGGAATATCTTGCCACAGGGTTTTATGACCTAAAACACACTGTGTCGAGATCTTTACAGCCAGGAATATCTTGCCACAGGGTTTTATGACCTAAAACACACTGTGTCGAGATCTTTATAGCCAGGAATATCTTGCCACAGGGTTTTATGACCTAAAACACACTGTGTCGAGATCTTTACAGCCAGGAATATCTTGCCACACGGTTTTATGACCTAAAACACACTGTGTCGAGATCTTTATAGCCAGGAATATCTTGCCACAGGGTTTTATGACCTAAAACACACTGTGTCGAGATCTTTATAGCCAGGAATATCTTGCCACAGGGTTTTGTGACCAAAAACACACTGTGTCGAGATCTTTACAGCCAGGAATATCTTGCCACAGGGTTTTATGACCAAAAACACACTGTGTCGAGATCTTTATAGCCAGGAATATCTTGCCACAGGGTTTTATGACCTAAAACACACTGTGTCGAGATCTTTATAGCCAGGAATATCTTGCCACAGGGTTTTATGACCAAAAACACACTGTGTCGAGATCTTTATAGCCAGGAATATCTTGCCACAGGGTTTTGTGACCAAAAACACACTGTGTCGAGATCTTTACAGCCAGGAATATCTTGCCACACGGTTTTATGACCAAAAACACACTGTGTCGAGATCTTTATAGCCAGGAATATCTTGCCACAGGGTTTTATGACCTAAAACACACTGTGTCGAGATCTTTATAGCCAGGAATATCTTGCCACAGGGTTTTATGACCTAAAACACACTGTGTCGAGATCTTTATAGCCAGGAATATCTTGCCACAGGGTTTTATGACCTAAAACACACTGTGTCGAGATCTTTATAGCCAGGAATATCTTGCCACACGGTTTTTTGACCAAAAACACACTGTGTCGAGATCTTTACAGCCAGGAATATCTTGCCACAGGGTTTTATGACCTAAAACACACTGTGTCGAGATCTTTATAGCCAGGAATATCTTGCCACAGGGTTTTATGACCTAAAACACACTGTGTCGAGATCTTTATAGCCAGGAATATCTTGCCACAGGGTTTTATGACCTAAAACACACTGTGTCGAGATCTTTATACAGCCAGGAATATCTTGCCACAGGGTTTATGACCAAAACACACTGTGTCGAGATCTTTACAGCCAGGAATATCTTGCCACAGGGTTTTATGACCTACCATACACGTGTCGTCGATCTTTACAGCCAGGAATATCTTGCCACAGGGTTTTATGACCTAAAACACACTGTGTCGAGATCTTTACAGCCAGGAATATCTTGCCACAGGGTTTTATGACCTAAAACACACTGTGTCGAGATCTTTATAGCCAGGAATATCTTGCCACAGGGTTTTATGACCTAAAACACACTGTGTCGAGATTTTATGGCCAATATCTGCCACAGGGTTTATGACTAAAAACACACTGTGTCGAGATCTTTATAGCCAGGAATATCTTGCCACAGGGTTTTATGACCTAAAACACACTGTGTCGAGATCTTTATAGCCAGGAATATCTTGCCACAGGGTTTTATGACCTAAAACACACTGTGTCGAGATCTTTATAGCCAGGAATATCTTGCCACAGGGTTTTATGACCTAAAAACACACTGTGTCGAGATCTTTATAGCCAGGAATATCTTGCCACAGGTTTTATGACCTAAAACACACTGAGTCGAGATCTTTACAGCCAGGAATATCTTGCCACAGGGTTTTATGACCAAAAACACACTGTGTCGAGATCTTTACAGCCAGGAATATCTTGCCACAGGGTTTTATGACCTAAAACACACTGTGTCGAGATCTTTATAGCCAGGAATATCTTGCCACACAGGGTTTTATGACCTAAAACACACTGTGTCGAGATCTTTATAGCCAGGAATATCTTGCCACAGGGTTTTGTGACCAAAAACACACTGTGTCGAGATCTTTACAGCCAGGAATATCTTGCCACAGGGTTTTATGCCCTACAACACACTGTGTCGAGATCTTTACAGCCGGAATATCTTGCCACAGGGTTTTATGACCTAAAACACACTGTGTCGAGATCTTTACAGCCAGGAATATCTTGCCACAGGGTTTTATGACCTAAAAACACTGTGTCGAGATCTTTATAGCCAGGAATATCTTGACACAGGGTTTTGTGACCTAAAAACACTGTGTCGAGATCTTAGCCAGGTTTTATGACTAAAAACACACTGTGTCGAGATCTTTATAGCCAGGAATATCTTGCCACAGGGTTTATGACCAAAAACACCCTGTGTCGAGATCTTTATAGCCAGGAATATCTTGCACAGTTTTATGACCTAAAACACACTGGTCGAGATTTCAGCCAGGAATATCTTGCCACAGGGTTTTATGACCTAAAACACACTGTGTCGAGATCTTTACAGCCAGGAATATCTTGCCACAGGGTTTTATGACTAAAACACACTGTGTCGAGATCTTTACAGCCAGGAATATCTTGCCAAGGTTTATGACCTAAAACACACTGTGTCGAGATCTTTATAGACAGGAATATCTTGCCACACGGTTTTATGACCTAAAACACTGTGTGGAATAAACAATGAAAAACACACTGTGCGAGATTTTACAGCCAGGAATATATTTCCACAGGGTTTATAAACACACTGTGTCGAGATCTTTATAGCCAGGAATATCTTGCCACAGGGTTTGTGACAAAAACACCCCGGTGCAAAGATCTTTACAGCCGGAATACTTGCCACGGTTTTATGACCAAACACACTGTGTCGAGATCTTTATAGCCAGGAATATCTTGCACAGGGTTTTGTGACCAAAAAAACACTGTGTCGAGATCTTATATAGCCGGAATCTTGCCACAGGTTTTGTGA